>JAIGNY010004553.1:1072500-1100000 GCA_020152595.1 Chiridota heheva | reverse complement strand
CAAGACTATGGACCATGATATAACTTTATGCTAGCAATAATTCTAACCACTTTTGGCCATTTAGGGCCCCGTTTTTGAGGGTTCAGATACAGTCTATTAGAAATAAACCAAAACCGCAGAGTTTATGGGTAAGTGAGCTTTTGCCCTCATATGTCAGAAGTCTGGCACAAAACCTTTAGTGGGCCCAAGGGCCATGGACCATGAGATATCCTTATAATAGCAATTTCCCGACTTTTGGCTATTTAGGGCCCCGTTTTTTAGTATTCATATACGATCTCCCAGAAATAAGACCTATACTACAAGATAAAAGGGTAGTCGATTTTTTGCCCCACATGTCAGAAGAGTGGCACAAAACCTTCACTGGACCCAAGGGCTATGGACCATAATATAACTTTATACTAGCAATAATTTTCACCACTTTTGGCCATTTAGGGCCCCATTTTTAAGGGTCCTGATACGATCTCCCAGAAATACGACCTATACTACAAGATAAAGGGGTAGTTGATCTTTTGCCCCATATGTCAGAAGAGTGGCACAAAACCTTCTCTGGACCCAAGGGCTATGGACCATAATATAACTTTATACTAGCAATAATTTTCACCGCTTTTGACCATTTAGGGCCCAATTTTTAAGGGTCCAGACACAATCTCCCAGAAATAAGACCTATACCATAAGTTTAAGGGATAGGTAATCTGTTGCCCTCATATGTCAGAAGTCTGGCACAAAACCTTCAGTGGGCCCAAGGGCCATCGACCATGAGATATCCTTATTATAGAAATTTCTCGACTTTAGGTCATTTTTGGTCCGTTTTTGAGGGTCCAGATACAATCTCCCAAAAATGAGACCTATACCACACAGGGTTTGGGCTTTTGCCCCCATATGTCAAAAGTTTGGCACAAAACCTTCAGTGGGCCCAAGAGACATGGACCATGAGATAGCCATATAATAGCAATTTGCCGACTTTTCGCCATTTTGGACCCATTTTTGAGGGTCCAGATACAATCTCCCAGAAATGGGACCTGTACCACAGGGTTTGGAAATAGATGGGCTTTCACCCGCATAAGTCAGAAGTCTGGCACAAAACCTCCACTGGGCTAAAGGGTCAAGGACCATGAGATAGCCATATAATAGATACGATACGATCTCCCAGAAATGAGACCTATACCACAGGATTTAGGGGTAGGTGGGCTTTGGCCCTACATGTCAGAAGTCTGGCACAAAACCTTCAGTGGGCACAAGGGCCATGGACCATGAGATATCCTTATAATAGCAATTTCCCGACTTTTGGCCATTTAGGGCCCCGTTTTTTAGTGTCCAGATACGATCTCCCAGAAGGGTCCGTTTTTGAGGGCCCAGATGCAATCTCCCAAAAATGAAACCTATACCACACAGGGTTTACGGATAGATGGGCTTTTGCCCCCATATGTCAAAAGTATGGCACAAAACCTTTAGTGGGCCCAAGGACCATGGACCATAAGATAGCCATATAATAGCAATTTCCCGACTTTTGGCCATTTTGGACCCATTTTTGAGGGTCCAGGTACGATCTCCCAGAAATGAGTCCATAACTTTTTGGTTTGGGAGTTGGTGGGCTTTCACTTCGTGAGTGTAATTACATTGCAACAACCGACACCCACAAAACACTTTTATGGGACGCCTACAAAATGCAAAACAGGAAAGAAAAAAAAACTGATTTTCCTTCCAAATCCTCTCCAACTGTCTTGTTGTTATTAAAGTAGATGGCGCTCTTACAGAATGGCGGCTCTTCAGCTGGTAAAAATTTGAATCTGAATCTGAATATGACGCCAACTTCAACTGGGTATCATTTCACTCAAAACTTTGCGAAGCGGAACAGTGTCTGAAATGGAGACGTCAAAATTGGGAAATAAATACGGCTTTTCGTCTATCAAAACTGTTGAAATGCATACAGGTGGAGATCCATTAAGACTTATTGTTTCTGGCTATCCAAAATTTAAAGCAGAAGATATTTGGGGGAAGATGAGATATGTGAAAGAAAAGCTGGATCATTTACGACGAATGTTGATGTTTGAGTCTCGTGGCCACTTTGACATGTATGGTGCTCTTCTGGTTCAACCAGGGAGTTGTTAAGAACTCCCTGGTTCAACCAAACCTCCCTGGTGCAGATATCGGAGTTCTATTCATGCACACTGAGGGTTACAGTACAATGTGTGGACATGGTGTTATAGCATGGGCAGGTGTGTATGGGTGGCGGTTTGGGCAAAAGTTAAAAAGATAGAAAAATACTAAGAAACATGAATTAGAAATGGAAAAAAAAGAAAACTACAAAATTAAAAAATCCTAAAAAAAAAAAAAAAAGGGCTTTAAATAGAAAATGAATAAAAAGAATTCAATACAAAATAAATTAAAAAGAAAATAAAAAAGCAGAAACGTATAAATAAAAAATGAAATAAATAAAAAAGAAAGTAATAAAAGAAGAAAAGTATCTAATTAAGGAAAATATAGATTGGATATGAAATATATAAAAGAAAACAATACAATAAAAAATAAATAGTACGAAATATATCAATAAAATTTTAGAGAACAATGAAGAGAAAGCAACAAAAATAATAAAAAAAAAGAAACACAACTATAATTAAAAATCGAAAAGATCTTATAACACTCAATGTTCCATTACAACAACAAAGAATATAAAAAATACTATACAAACAGATAATATATCTCCCAAATAGATTTCTTTTTTTCTCTAAATATATAAACGTTATTATATCTACAAAACAGTGATAAATCTTTAAACAGAAATATAAGTGCAGACAGCTTTGTATCTGTTTATTATAGAAACAGAAATGTATATGTACAAACAAAAATATATGAATAAAAAACAAACTATAAGGAGAAAAAAAAAACCGAATATGGAAAAAGAGAAATATGCGCAGCACTTTGCGCACCACAATGCACTTCACCAGGATTTGCGCCCAGGCGTGGTGAGTATGGGCTGACAAGAGCGCTTAAATGCGTTATGTTTGTGCAATGTAATGCTATGCTCCGCGGGAAGCCAACTTAAACCCTTAAAGACCCAGGGTTTAAAACATGAAGAAAACAAATTATCGGAATTTTGTTTTCAAAATTAATTTTCACGACTTTCCTTTCGTTTTCTACCACTACAAGTTTACTTTCTATGATTGTTAAGACAATAAACTTTTCCATGAAAAAGTCAAATTCAATAAATCATCGACAAAAATATGCAAATTTGCACATTTTATGCCAAAGAAGGCCAGTTTTTTTAGCTTGTATTTTTCTTGTAAATAATGAAAAATGAGGATTTTTTTTACATATTTAGATTGTTTGTGAAATTTCCTTTCCATTGATACCAGTCTAATTTTTGTTCTCAAAGCAAAAAATGCAAAAACAATGAAAACAAACAGGAAATTAATCACCGCTGTAATTTCTAGCGGAAAAATGAAAGCCACGTGATCCAATGCGTGGGATCGAGCTCTGGCCATCGCGTGCTGTGCGCTGAGATTTGCCACTAGACCAAAGTGTCTAATTCGAAACAAAAATGCTCTTTCTGATATCAACTGAAAGTACATGGCTTGACCTTTCTTACGATACATTTCGCGTACGGTTGGTGTATTGCGATCAGAACTTACAGTTTTTCAACATTTTGGTCTCAAAAAGGGTAAAAACCATCCAATTTGGCACAATTTTTGCCACAAAAGATATCGATGGTAGAGGCAGTCAAAATTCGACCGGAATTGGATACTTTGATGTTTTTGACAGTTGTTCACGGCTTTTTAAGCAAAAGCTAGTTCTAGAAGTACGGTAAGGAAGCTTTCGAGAAAAAAAACGTTATTATCTTAAATTTTGTGCATTTTTTTAATTTTCTCTTTGTCATTCCCATTTTTTGCGAAATTCTTCAACACAACTTCCATCAAAAAGTTATATTTTCTGAAAGAACTATTCAAGCAATTTTAAATGACACCAAGATCACTGCTGTGACTTATTTGACAAAAACGTATGTCCTTATTGAGCGTGACACGCTTGGTCTGGGTATTTAGAAACCTCATGTGGAGGAAAAAATGCAGAAACAAATTCCAACCCGATATTTGTAGAGGCTCTAGGCCTAATTAGAAGGGCAACAGAACTTTTTCGGAAGCAATAGAATGGAGTGCCCCGGCTATCAGTACCAGTACCCTTCGATACCGTGGCTCAGACAGCTGTACCTACCGCGCTTTTTTTGTTCTGCAGACCAGAATTGCCATTAAAGATTTGTTCAGCCAATTATATACAAGAACGACAATGACGTAATTAAATATGAATATTTATATACAACATTATTCCTATAACATAGGACTGTATACTATAGCCTGTATAGTATATAATGTATGCAAGGAGTTCATAGCGGTGATAGTGGGTGAGATGTTATGTCATTATTAGGCCTAGGCTAATGTTATTATGCTTACGTTGACTTATTTTACTAGTTACTTGTTGGTTTTATGGAACTTTTTGTTCATATTGATGCTAAGTTTAAAGAAAACCATAGTGTGGCATAAAGTGCGGTAGAGTCGTAGTCAAAATTCTAAGCACATTTTTGAAACTCACTACGACTACGCACTCCGTCCAAAAAGGAAAATCAGGACTTTTGGGATATTTCAATAATGTGTCTTTATACATGTATAATCAACTATATTTACAAGTTCATCACGCATATGTTGTTTCATACATTCTTGAAACTATATAGGCTTAACAACTTTTGAAAATGAATATTAAATTCCAAAAAAGGATTGAATTTAAAGGAGAAATTTAACTCACTACGACTACGCACTCCGTCCAAAAAGGAAAATCGGGACTTAAAGAAAAATGTTCAAACAGGATAAAACTCACTTACAACTTAAACAAAAGTCTATTTGGGCATGAACTCGTACTAGACCTAGACATACCTACAACTAAGGCGAATTATTTCACTCATATACAGCAGCTTGAAGATCTACGTATACAGCGTGAGAACTATCGCTATACAACTTTGATTTTTTGAAGTGATTATTCGCAGGGCAGCCCTGCGAATATCCACACAGTATCTCAAGCCAGCACTGCGAATAAGGTCAGGGTTGGGGTTAGGTTTTAGGTTAGGGTGTATGTTATCGCTGCCCTGCGAATAAGTCCCACATTGATTTTTACACACTAAGCAAAAACTCCGTACCTACAACACGTGTCAAGGGAAAGTGTTAATGCAAGGGAAAGTCGCCCAACTACTGTTTTATAAATTATATCTTGATTTTCATACAAGGAGCGAGTGTTAAAACTTCACTCAGAACACCACTTACCGAGATATTGTTAACTACTTCCTCGATATTCAAAGGATGATTCGCTTCGTCTGTTCGTAGCACATTTTAAATTGTGCCGTATCTGTAGTGTCAGGTTTCTTCCATTGTCTTCCGGCAAAGTAATGTTATTCACTCGCGGTCATGGAATTACCAAGTCCCAAATTATTTTGTCAGACGATATGTCATAAGTTGTATATGAATATTCATATTTAACTACGTCATTGTCATTCTTGTATATGATTGGCTAAAAAAATCT
This sequence comes from Chiridota heheva, assembly GCA_020152595.1. Lineage (NCBI taxonomy): Eukaryota > Metazoa > Echinodermata > Holothuroidea > Apodida > Chiridotidae > Chiridota > Chiridota heheva. Next base: position 1,094,441 of record JAIGNY010004553.1, on the reverse strand, counting down.
GTAATGAAAATTCTGGACTGCAGAAAAAAAAGCGCGTACCTACCGCACCTAATGCCTGACTGCCTGCCGGCGCGGCCTGATGTAAGTGTTCGAGTCGTACGTTAACGAAACCGATATGCATACATATAATATCTGTGGTGCGCAGTGAAACTGCTGCCAAGTATAATCAGTTACAGATTGCAAGTGTACGCAACACATGTTACATTGCATAGTGGAGCGCAAAGTGCTGCGCATATGTTTATTTTTTATTCTATACGTATATATTTTTTTGTACGTATAAGTTTTTTTTTTGTATTTATGATTCTGTTTGTATATATATAAAAGGCTGAGACTATACTTACATTTCTGTTTAAAGATAAATGGATTTAAAGTTACATTGATTTAAAGATATATTGATTTAAAGATATAGATTTAAAGACAAATTAAAAATTGAATGCTTATAGAAGCATTTTCATTATTAAATATATAAGTTCTTATATTTGAAGATATATTTTCTGTTTGTATATTATTTGGATTTTTTTAAATTTATTTCATATCTAATTTGTCGTTTTTTTATTACTATATACTTAAATCACACATTTATTTCTTTTTATTTGTCTCATTTTTAAGTTCATATTTTTCTCATTATCTTTTATATTTTTATATTCTATTTATTGCATATTCAGTTTATATTTTTGTATAACATTTTTTTATTTTTTTATTTGCAATCATTTCATTTTTACTTTGTTTTTATTAATATTTTTCTTAAATTCTTTTGTATTAAATTCTTTTCATTTATTTCATATCTAATTTATATTTTTCTTCCAACATTCTTTTTTTCATTGGTTTCTATTTCAATCATTTAATTTTTAATTTATGTTTCTTATTAATATTTTTCCTAATTTTTTTGTATTGAATTCTTTTCCTTTATTTCATATTCAATTTATATCTTTTTTATAACATACTTTTTTTTTATTCTTTTTTTTGTTGTTGTTTATTTCATTCTTATATTTATGTTTCTTACTCTTTTTTTTCTTCTTTTTTATTTTCGCCCAAACGGCCGCCCATAGGTATGCAGTAGATCACGGATACGTTAAGTATCAAGAACCCGAAACAACTCTCAACATCCAGTGTCCCTGTGGGTTGGTGCCAACAGTTGTGGAGTGCAAAAATGGTAAAACAGGAGCAGTGACTTTCAACAGTGTACCAGCATTTGTGTTTACAACAGGTATGTTTGCATAACCACATTGCTTTTCTATATCTATATATATTCATCATATAACGTGTGCAAATATGCAAGGAATGTTTGACATATGTTGAGTGCCTAGAGTTCAAGGAGAGAGAGGTAGGTTACGGGAAATCCGAAATTCAATGGGGTCAAATGCGGCAGCTCGGTGTGATAACGAGCAGACGGTTATGAGCGACCAACGTCCAAATGGGTTGTCACTTTAGGAACACCTATTGGGCTAGGGACCATGTGTGTTTACGCTTCCCCAATTTTAACATATTGTACTATGTACATATAATGTAATGAAATAAAAATATTGAATGGATTTGAGAAATAAATGAATTTATGGCCAGTTTTATGATCACAAAATCGGGAAAATATTCCAATTGAGTTACGCATCAACTTTTTCCAAAAAACACTATTTCAAACCACCCAAATAGGTTGCTACTTTCGGCGCCCCTCACGGCTAGGGACCATGTGTGTAACCCCTTCCCCTATTTTAACATATTGTACTATGTACAAATACCGTAATGTAATAACATAAAAATATTGAATGGATTTGAGAAATAAATGAATTTATGGCAAGTTTCATGAACAAAAAATCGAGAAAATATCCCCATTGAGTTACGCATCAATGTTTTTTTATCATAAAACTGGACACAAATTCATTTATTTCTCAAATTAATCTAATATTTTTATGTTTTTACATTATATGTACATAGTACAATATGTTGAAATAGGGGAAGGGGTTACACACATGGTCCCTAGTCCGTGGGAGGCGCCGAAAGTAGCAACCTATTTTAGTCCGGTTTGTACCCCCGATCAGGAGAACCGTCTTGTTCTCCCGATCGGGGGATCCTTTACAGAGATATCCCACAATGCATCTATCCAAATTCAAAGTTTGTAAAGGAATAACAAAATAATCAGACACATTTCGAGCGCAGGAAACTCGACCACTGCGAAGGGCTCAAATTTTTCTTCACGATTTGAAATAATGACAATCTTTTCAATGTGCGGTTTTAAAATTCACCGTGCGGTTTTCGGGAAATTTGAAAGAAAGTGACGAATTCTTATTATGTATTACCGTTAGGCAGTCGCGCTTTAACAAGCTGACAAGGTTTTCTGAAAGTATGAAAAATACTTTGAGGATTTGTGAAAATTAATTAGCAATATTTGCGTGATATCGCGAAATTGAACATGAACAAAGCAAACTTTGTTACAAAGCTTAAATGAAACGACTGATAAACGTCTATGACTGAAACTTCACAATAGAAATGGCGGCTTCCATATATCATTACTATAAGATCAGTGCGCATGCTTGATTCTCCCGATCGGGGGACTTATTGAGTCTCCCGATCTGCGGTACGAACCAAACTATCCAAGGATTTAACCTATGTAAGCGCTGTAGACCCTTCTCGAAAAATCGTGCCGTGAAAAAATTGAATGCCACAATCTCTTCCAGTGAAACTTCTTTTGAATTTTACCAATTAATCTCTTAGTGTTTTATCATCATACGTTGTGAGCAATATGCGTAGATGCAACAATCCCATATACTTACAAAATAGCCTTATTCAAACATATGGTTTGCACGCATTAAAAGTGCCTCTTATTGTCACACTTGTTATTGTCACATGAAAGGTGCAATTGTTGATCAATATCAATTTTAAGAAAAAATTGAAACTGGAGAAATATTGTCAATACATTAAGAAGATCTTTTGGAATAGGTGTGTATGTGTGTGTGGGGGTTTGATTCTGGAGACCCAAAAGTCTCTCAATCTGTCCCTGATGCTATGATAAAAGTTCGGTTGCCCCCCCCCGCCCTCCTAAATTCACATCATGTCCACGCCCCTGCTTAATTAATGTTTGTTTTTCCAACAAATGTCAAAATTTCCAGGGCGGCATAAAAATTTAAGTAAATTAGGATTATTGTCAAATTTATCGAAATTGGTCTACAGTAAAAAAATATCTATAAAAAACCGTCGCCCTAAACCTCCAATCTGGCAGTGTGAGGCCCGGTGTTGTAATAGCATTGGGTCCTGACTGCTTGAGGCGGATCCTGGCAGAGCCTAATGGACTTGTCAATTGTGTGGCTCACCCTTGCAACCTCGAACAAGGTGAGTCATTGCACCAAGGTGAGTGGTCAAAACATGTACATTGATTCTTAACGCACTCCTCATTCACTTAGGTGACTGACATTTCTCGTGCAAATGACACACCCAAAATCACTCATCTTTGTACAAAGTCAATAGGTCTGAAGTAAAATGACTCACCCCAGAGTCACTCTGGCGGGTGACTGACAATGTGGTACAATTAAGCATATGTGAGTCATAGTTTCATATGTCAATGACCCATCTTTGACTGACACTGCCGGAGGGTAGTAGGGGTGAGTCATATAACTGACAAGGACATAAGGAAACAGAGCTCCAGAGGTTATGTGCGAGGGTACACTTAAGGAGAAAATGGTAAGTCCTAATGTATAAGATGTATTTCATGGATAATAATCAATTTCAAAATCTCATCGGGGATTAGACTGATTTAAAACAAATAAAACAAAGTGATTTAAAAGATGTACGAACATACCCTTGGTAATTTTACACTTGGGCGTAAGAGCATGCTTTTCATGGGCATGAAAGATTTGCGTCCTTATATCAGCGATGTTCTCATTTTGAACATGTTGGAAAATTGAACATTTTAAGGCCACCAAAAATGTATAAAATAATACATTTTATGTTAACTGGTCAAGTTTAAAAATAAAAAAATATACGGCATATCCCGATATCCGCAACCAAGGGAAAATCGTCCGAGGGACTAAACCCCCTATTTTGAGAAAGTGTCCTTCATTTCTCACAATTTCTGACCGTTGGTTGAAATTTCTAACAATGTGTTGAAATATACGAACAGTTTTGCCAAACATAGACTTTCGGGTGAAACATTTTGTTTCTTTTTCCGGCGAAACACTGTTACTTATAGCCATAATCATAACAGTCCAGTGGGTGGGTATGTGGAAAGAGGTTTTTTGTTGTTGTTTTTTTGCTTTTTGCTTTTTTTATCATAAATGTACTTGGCGAATCGACTGGAAAGGCTTTTTTCGTTTTGACATACCAGGAAGTCTAATGACACTTCCCTGTACAAACTGACAATGTATTTCAATGCATTATTACCATGATTGGTGTTTGTTTTCCACTTTCTATAACTAATATATTATCTAAACTGTACCAGTGTAAATAATCAGCGAGAAACCTAACTTTTGGTATAATAGGAAATACACAAGAACTTTAAGCTTCGCGTTCATTACGATATTGGAGACCGCCTTTTTTAACTTGTGATAACGTTATGTCAACGAGCGTTTTACTGAGATCACAGGAGGTATATTTGTAAGTAAACACAGATATCAGATTCATATTCAATCAATTTGACCGTGAACTTTGCGACAAAATAACAAAAGACTCGTTGACTTTTTGCATTAAACCAAAGAGCTCTTTGATTAGACTTTGAACAGCAATCTCTAAACCGTGGTACAAGAATACCCCGTGATCTCAGTAAAATTCCCATTGACAAAAACGTTATCACAGAGTTATAGAGCTTCAGTGACCCTGGCAATTGTCAGGGCAAGGACTTTCCACACTTGAAGTCCTTGGTTAGGGCTTTATTTCATACGGTTTCATGCTTTAAAATGATTACCTTAGTTTCTTGCTATTTTGCAGACTGCAGACTGGAATTGGCAGACTAGAAACTTGCAGACTGTGACTTTTTTTGTTGTAGAAATTACTGCTTAGTCGTGACAAAAAATCTTCCCAACTGGTAAATCAACATGATTAGACCAGAGAATTGATAAGATCCCCCCCCCCTCCCCCTCTCTAATTATTTGTCATCAATGCTGCTATATATCACTCATACCAACGGCGATTTCAGATCTTCTGTTGTTCCAGGAACTTGGGTGTGTTCTCACTTGAATTCGACCTTGCGACCACTCCAGGCAATCAGATCTTCCAATTTCTTAATAATCGTAAAAATGCTCAACGGATGCTCAGTTGCTGGATCTCGATCATACCAAAGAGCTTCTACATAGGGTAGGGTCATGGTCTGGATGAAAAATCGAAACCAAAACAAGAGTCTGAATGGCGAACAGTGACTCGTGTTCAAGTTACTTATGCAATATCACGTTAAAAATAATAATCTAAAAAAACGAGAAAACAAAAATAAACTTTAACAATGTGAGGAGGAGGACGCCAACTTTCCATTTCTATACAAATAAGACATCTATTTAAACTTGAATATCTCCTTAACAGAATCAAAAAAAAATTGAACCTTTTCTCCACCATTTTGTTTCTTTTAAATTCCTCTTTCATATCCGACTTGTTTAACCACTGAACTAATCCTCTGAGGGATAGTATAGTGTTATAATGCAGGATTTTTTTGTTAGGTTTTCGGTCATCGTTACCTTCGATCAGATCTCCTGCAGTGGATCTGATCGCATGCTCGCTCTCTTCTAATTTCATGGTGAGAACAAGTCCTTGTGCTCCTTTATGATCTTTTCGACATGTATAACAAAAAAAGTTACAATGCTTTTCTTCAATCAGAATGATATCAATACATGACATATGTTTTGTTCTTGTTTTCAATGCGTTGGTGTCTTTAGTCATCAACACAAGGGATGGAAACGACTATTATAATAAGACTGCTAGGAAACAAACGAATCTTGCGTGACATTAAACTGTTAAAAGTTGTAGGAGACCATGTGCTGTTCCCATGCCATTACTAAAATGAAGAAATAAGTTAAATAACACAAACTAAATCGTAAAATAAAAAACTAAAATAATATTTTAAAAATCATTTTACTGAATCAAGTAAGCTTAATAAGCCAGTTCACAGTTGCGATAATATGTATTGCGCAATGCAGGTCAATTGAGAATAGCTTGCCATAAACGCATCACTGCCACGAATAACTGTTACTTCCCGATCTTTTCGTTTAATATTTGAGTGGAATCGGCACCTTATGTATTTGTGCTTTCAACAGTTCGAAATAATGTTCCTTCGATTAGGGACATAGAGTGGGATGCCATGTGGGACTTTTGGGTGGGGTACCATGTGGAACATAGGATGGGGTAACAGTTTTTTGTTACATTCAGTTATTAATTATATTGTTAGAAAAAGTTATTAAAAGGAAGGGAGCCTAACCAAATTGTGTTCAAGTTGGTGGAAATTTCCTGTCAATATTTCCCCATCATTTTCGGAATTATTTGTCAATCATCTTCATATTTTTTAATTTTCATGAAATTTTGTCATTCTTCTGAATTTTTTTTCAATTTTATCAATATGTTTTAAATTTTACCTCCAAAATGGAGGGAAAAGCATGCATTCGGGAAGGTGGAATCCTGATTTCTTCACAAATGGGAATATCTTATTTGAGGGCATTGGTAAATCTGATATTTGTACCCCAGTAAAAATAGTCTACTAAAGCGCCTGCGTATAAATCATTGCTGCATTGTGCATGTAATTGTATCTATGATAGGCCTAATATCAGTTATCATTTTAACTCCAAAATGTTATTATTTTCCAAAAAGTTCCTTAGAAAATGTATGGGAACAAAACAATGTATATATTTATATGTTCATTCTTATGTGAGGGGGAAAGCCAGATTTGAATTTGAAAATTTTAGCGCCCATCCCCCCCCCCCACCTCACCCCGCCCCACCTTCTCCATCTCCCTCCCTTACCCTCCCAGTAGCACAGAAAAAAATCCTTCCTATGTTTATGAGTTAGTCCCTGGCAGAAATTGTTCTTTACTTTCAGTGGAAAATATATTTTGTTCTGCAATGATGTCCGAACACTTTGTATCTTTTGAAGTAGACCAAATATGCTTAATGCACAGACCTTAGAACTTGAGATGGCTTCCCTAGCTCCCCCAACCCCCACCCTCTCCCCCTCCGCCCCCACCCCATATCTGCAATGACGTCCGAACACTTTCCATCTTTTGAAGTAGACCAAATATGCTTAATGCACAGACCTAAAAACTTGAGATGGCTTTTCTAGCTCCCCTCTCTTCACCCCCCTCCGCCCCTCTCTCTCTCCCACCCTCTAGACTTCATCAACCTTGACAGGAACGGTGTAGCGGTCATAATATCGGGGCTAATTTGGTCGAGTAAAGTGATAACACATGTTCAACTAAAATATTTGATGGTGGGAAATGAAACTCCCCCAGTCTTCACCCCTCCCCTAACGGCTCCGGCCAAGGAGTCAAGAATAGGGTGTCAAGAAAACAAAGACCCAAGACCTGGGAAACGAGGACTTGGAAAATGAAGACCTGGTAAGGTTGACAAACTTTTAGACGTCAATCTTACAACGCTTTCCATTGGAGAAAATGTTTTCCGACGCCAAAAAATAGCCTTTCAGAATAACTTTTGTATGAGAAGATTTATTATGTCATCTACTTTCTGTATTCAAAACCAACCTTAAAGGAGAGAATAAACGCTCAGCGAAAGGAACCTAAAAACAGTTTAAAGCTTCCTATTGGATCAGTATGGAAAACCGTCAACTTCATTCTGGTGGTAATTGTTACCTATAAAAAGGTTTTCCGCCTAAGTAAAATGATAGACAAGTTGGAAAAAAAAGTATGAATAAAAAGAGTAATTGTCTTTCGAAAGCCGCTTGAAGCGGACGTTTATAAAACATGGACCCAAACCAAGCAAAACCGACCCAAAGCAAGCAAAATCGACCCAAACGAAACAAAACCGACCCAAACCACCGATCTAATCCAAGTCAAATAGACCCAAACTTACCAAAACCAAGGCAAACCGACCCAAACCAAGCCAAACCGATCTAATCGAAGTCAAACCGACCCAAACCAAGCCAAACCGATCTAATCGAAGCCAAACCGACCCAAACCAATCAAAATCGACCCAAGCCAAACCGACCGACCCAAACCAAGCAAAACCGACCGACCCAAACAAGCAAAACCGACCCAAACCAAGCCACACCGACCCAAACCAAGCCACACCGACCCAAACCAAGCCACACCGACCCAAACCAAGCCACACCGACCCAAACCAAGCCACACCGACCCAAACCAAGCCACACCGACCCAAACCAAGCCACACCGACCCAAACCAAGCCACACCGACCAAACCAAGCCAAACCGACCCAAACCATGCCAAACCGACCAAAATTAAGCCAAACCGACCAAAACCAAGCCAAACCGACCAAAACCAAGCCAAACTCTAATGATGACGTGCAGACGTGTGTACCGGTATTTAATCCGGCTGCTCTCGGCCATCCTTTGTGTTGTGTTGTACTGATGTACTCAGTAGCATGCTGACGTGTGTACCTAATTCTACGATGGCTCATTACGGCCATTGATTTGTGTTATTTATTTTTTCCGAGTATTGTTTCGACTTTGATTTATAGTGTTCGAAGAACCACCTAGACAGCCAGAATGGTTTAATTGAACACCTTCATGCAAGGTAGTGGGGGTGGGGTGGAATGAGCCAGAGAAAAATGGGAACTAAAACTATAGGAGAGAGGAAGAGAATATAAGTTCATGTAACTAATCTTTGAACTAATCTTTGTCTCAGTTTGAAGTTGCTTTACGACTGGCAATATTAGCAACAGAGTTACTTGTTCCAGGCTGTTAAAATTGAATGAAAAAAAGAAGAAGGAATATTCAAAGTGTTAGTCATGGGTGAATACCTTTTGGGGTTAATATTATGTTTCCATTGGTATCTATGGTGTATATATTCACATCATGTGAATTAAATAGGAAATAACTAGAATTTCAACAATATTGTGGATAATCTTTTAAACCATAGGCTTGAAAGTTGAGTAAAGTTTGTAGGTCGATGATATTTTATCCCCAGTCATAAATATTGTAGCTGAAACGAATGACTCTCTTTTAGACGTTTTCTATTAGACAATGTATAAGGGTCCCAGGAAGTGGAAGCATATACTCATGCAACCATGTTGAAGGTTTGTGTTCCTTTGTTGACCATATTAGCAATGTGAAAATTCCAAAGTTATGCCACAGCTATTTTGAAGGATTAGTTCAGTGATCAAGCATGTCACATATGAAAGAGGACTTCAAAGAAACAAAATGGTGAAGAAAGAATTGCACAACCTTATTCCGTTAAGGAGATATTCAAATTTAAAGTTTGGTAAAATTTATGTAGAAACGACTGAAATTAGTACCCTATACCCTATGCATGTCTACATGTCTGCTCTTACAAATAAAATTTTACAAAAACCATGGGAATATTCCTTTGAGAAGATATCTAAGTTTAAAGTTTGGTATCATTTGTGTAGAAACGAATGATATCAGACTAGTTGTGATGTCATAGTCGCAGATTCCTCAAAGTCGGTATGTATTCTATCATATTTTGTCCTGCAATTTTGAGGCTTAAAAACCATGGGATATGTCAGTAAAGTAGTAAATCTGCATCTAGTAAGGATATTAATAATATACCACCTGATGAACCGATAAAAGTTCGAAGAAAAATCATTTAAAGGATTAGTTTAGTGGTCAAGGATGTCCATCTTATATGAAAAAAATAAAGACTTTGAGGAATCTGGGGCTGTGACATTACTACTTGTCTGATTCCAGCCCTTTCTACAGAAATGATACCAAAGTTTAAACTTAAATATCTCCATTTTGTTTCTTTCGAAGTCCTCTTTTATATAAGGAGAGCATGCTTGACCCCTGAACTAATTCTTTAAATAGTAAACACTTTCGTTGCAATATAACAAATATAACGTTGAAATATAACAATTGTTAAGAATGTGAGAATAAGGAAGCCAACTTTCCATAGTAGACTTAATGCAACAGTCATTTTTACACAGATAGGACAGAGCTTTAAACTTGAATATTTTCTTAACGGAATAAGGTTTGTGAATGCTTTCTTCACTATTCTTTTTCTTTTAATCCTCTATCACATAAGATGGACTTCATTGACCACTTAGCTAGTCATAAGTAGATAGCCGTATTGAGAACATCTGTGCCATTCATCTACAGATTGATAAAAAATTAAGATTTCGTGTCACAATTTCAGGAATTCCTAATAAAATATTTATCTTTTTATTATCGAGCAGGCGACTTTGTAGCCTACTTTAGAAAAAAACAGCCAAACGTAAAGACCTTTTTTTTTAAATTTATGTAGAACTTTCTACTCGGCGACCTTGTTGTGGTTCTGGGACTCCATGCTGATTTCTTTGCCGTGTGAGATAGGTAAAATATTGTTACATAAACAAATCGATCCATAGTTTCACTTCAGACAAGAAAGTCTTCCCATACCGTGTAAGTTTGCTGTCTTTGGAAATAAATTTGTTAAGTACTTATTAAAGGAGACATTAAGTCTGACATAATCATGATAATAGAATAAAAAATTCTGACTTAGTTTCACATCTTTGAAAGCAATTTAACATTTTTCTTGTAATTACTAAACACATTAATTCCACCTCCACTGTCAGACTGTGGGAACAGCCATTTTGTTTTTAAAACATGCAGACGATAATGTCTTTAACTTAGTAGGATGTTGGAATGTTATGTATTTCTGAAATGTATCTGAAATTTTCTAGCTGATGAAAAATTGTTTTCCTTGTGTATGACAAGGACATTTTTGTGTATTCATGATATTTTCAAAACAAGCTATTAAAACTTAAAAGAACTTGAAAATCACAACAATTTGAAACAATTTCTTTATAGAAATGTATCAAGAAATACATTACACTCCACTGCTGTGTTGGGTAACCTAAATAAAGTGATGAGTTTGATATGGAATGGAGCAAAATGGAAACCTGCATGTGTCAACTTTTAAATGTTGATATCTTGAGATATAGGAATAAGCTTTTGACTTGCTGTTTGTGGTAGTTGGTTTATTTTTCGATCAAATGAAAAGAGGGAATATGTCATAATTTATGTCTCCTGAAAAAAATTCCCCTGTGTGACTATTGAGCACTTAATATTTCAAGTAAAAAAAAAGCAAGAATGTCCTCCAAAACATGAAAGAATCGCTCCCTTACATCAGTGATGTTTTGATTTTTCACATGTTAGAAAATAGAACATCTCAAGGCCACCAAAAATGTACGCATCATTACCCCCACACTCCATACATACGGTGTAAAATTATACATACGCTGTACGTACGTACAGTTTTATTTCGAAAATGGATTAAGCGTGAAACAGCATGTATACTATTTAAGAAATATTGAGTGAGGTCGTTACGAGTATAACAATGTCGTATATGTCGGGGACAAAAATTACTTGAAAGGTAAATGACTGGCGCCTCATGGCTTGACCGAGAAGCTCTTATTGCATCTGGCAGCCTCATTCAGGCAGTAATGATGAAGGTCTATTGACATGCAGGGCTGATAAAAATAGCATCAATGTTTATAAGGGAGCACTTGAACAATATCATTATTTTACTGCTCAAACTTCAGGAGGAAACATGATTTCACTATCCTAGCGTGGGAAGCACTCATAGGCAGTGGCGGATTCAGCTTTCAGTTACATGCAGAGGGGCAAACAGTAATTAAAATAGGCTATATCGAGAGGTGTAGGTAGATGGAGGAGGGAGAAAACTGCCCCTGGTGATATTTCACCTTCCCGGGCATGCTTTCTCCTTGGTTGGGAGGTAAAATGTGTTGTTAAGTATTAACATTAAATTGAAAAAAAAATGGAAGTAATTTGGTAGAACTATTCAAAATTTTGGTAAAATTATTGGAAATTTTGGTAGAATTGTTGGAAATTTTGGTCAAATTATTGGAAATTTTAGTGAAATTATTCCAAATTTTGGTAAATTATCATAAAACTTTTTGTAAAATTTTGTAAAATTCTTGTAATCTGGCAAATTTTGGTAAAATAATTGGAAATTTTGGTAAGATTAGTCCAAATTTTGGTAAAGTTATTAGCAATATTCTTTAAATTATTAGAAATTTTTGGTAAAAGCTGGCAACATTTCCAAAAAATGAAAGAATTTTCCCAAAAAAAAAAAAAAAAATCCCAACATCGCCAAAAATACCCGAAATGACATCATTTAGAGAAAATTGCAATTAAAGAGATTTGGGCAATATTTAACCTTATATATTATTTGTTTAGAGTTAATTTCCCATTATGTACTATAGCATATTGTATACTGGTAAATCCCGCTAACTAACATTTTACTTACGGAATTTCACCAGCATTTGAAGAAAACACCCCTTGAAACACGGACGGAATGACACTGCCAGTGTCATTTTTATCCCATTCGAAGGACACTCTGCCAAATAATATTCCCTGGTATTAACAGGAATATGTTATTTGCCCCTGGTATTACGCAATCATTCGGCCACACAGGTAGTTGAGACAACTCGACAAAAATGATGTAAGTTTATAAAACCCTAGTATTTAAACATCATAGAGCTCTTACTTGGATCATTTATACCCTGAAAACTGGTTAAATTATTTTACTTTGTGCAGAAATTATAAAAATAGCACCATTTTCAGCAGCTTAATTCTGAACGACTTTCAAAATCTTGCCGACCCCTTAGCGTAACCTCCTCCCTTGACTCTTTTTTGATAAACAATTCTGCGGTTTTGCCATTTCCGTTCATCATTGAGCAAGGGCTGTGTCCTTGCTCTGTGTGTAGAGGTCAGGAGTTATGCACCATCGAGCTTACTTATACCAAAGAGCAAGCTCTTTGATTATACGTAAAGCAAACATGTGCGGTGCTGCAGTGCGAAAAGGATTTTCGATTTTCCAAAGATAATAGTCTGATAGTAGGCAATAGAAATTACGAGATATGACATGTCATATGTGCATGACATATCTTGTCATGGACTCGAAATTCACTCACATCTCTCAATTTGTTATTTAAACAAGACCGGCCGTAAACGCCTTAGGTGGCGCAAAAGAGGGAATCGCGGGGGACAAAAACGTAGAATCCGTACTATTATCTCATCACACCAGCCCGCTCATACTTACGGTAATTGTGCAAATGTGAACAATCTTATCAAAATTCCGTCTGGATGTAAGAAGCATCTAGATATAAACGTCTGAAATGCTCAATCATTGTGCAATAAAACTGACAATCTATGACTATATCCTCGATTCTGATTTGGACATTCTAATAATTTGTGAATCTTGGCTTGTTGAAGAAAATCCTGTGGTGATTGGGGAGTCCATCTGGATATTCCCTTTTGAACTTCCCCAGAGTCGGTGATAAACACGGTGGCATTGCTTTAATTTACAAATCTCTTTTGAAACTAAGCATTTCACCATTTTGCAGATATGTACACAACTTTTGAATATGCATGTGTGGCTGACATTAAACAGACATTTCATCTTGTTGTTATAGATCCCCCCCCCCCCCTTACCTTCTCATAGAAATGGCTTTACTGTAGCCAAATCACATTAAGAATTTGAACAGTTTTGTGTGACTTAAAAAATATGCCTGGAAAGCCTTTGATTATGGGTGATTTAAACATTCACGTTGATGATCCAAATCAATCTGAAGTTTCGCAATATTTAGATCTGCTTTCTTAACATAATCTCCACCAGTTTGTTGACAGGCCTACTCAGAGGTCCGGTCATATTCTTGATCATGTGATCTGTCGAGTTGATGATGACTTGTTGGTAGAATGCAATATATCTCCCAACTTGTATGGTTCCGATCGTCACATGATTGAATGCTCAAAAAATAAGCTAAAACCTGCAAAGAAAGGAATGCTGTCACAATAAGAAATTTCAATGATCTCGATCTGGGTGTTTTCAAGACTGACCTTATCCAAGAGCTTAGCTGCCTCAATATGCTGAAAGATCCAAATGTTCAAGCTACCGAGTATAATACAAGGGTGCGCAGAGTTCTTGACAAACACTGTCCGGAGCAGACACGATTTCAACGAACAATTATATGTCCTAAATGGTTCAACGATGATGTCTGATTAGCCCGAACAGAACGCCGCAAATACGAGCGTAAGTGAAGAAAAACCCTTAGTGATACTGATCGCTTGAAATATCTTGAGCAAAATATAGTTGTAAATGAATGTATTGTTAAATCCAAAACAGAGCATTTCAAAGGTGTTTTGGCAAATGCTGATGCAAAGATAATGTACCGTACAATTAACTCACTTCTTAATAGTTCCACCAAGGCTTTATCAATCTGCCGCTCAAATGAAACTCTCAGTAATAATTTTGCCAATCTTTACTGAGAAAGTGGTAAAGATAAGGTCTGAACTTGACGTTGAGTGTATTAATGTAAATATATCTTCTCTTGATACCGGTAAACAATGTAATGATGATGTATTTCTGCTTGATTCTGACGTTGGTTTGATGATTGATGATTTACAGTACATGCACAGTACTGATATCTTTGCAAATTTCCACCCTGTAGATGAAGCTGAGATTCGACATATAATTTCTAAGACCCCAAACAAGACAAGTTCTCTTGACCCACTGCCTACTTGGCTCTTAAAGGAATGTGTTGACATAGTGGCTCCTGTAATCATGTTTCTTGCAAATAATTCATTCAGTCAGTTTGTTTTCCATTTATTCTTAATAACGCAATTATCTCCTGCTATCAAGAAGTCCACCCTCAATCCGGACGTTTTGAACAATCATCGACCAGCATCCAATCTTCCCACCCTTGGCAAGATCCTTGAATATCCTGCAGTCTCTAGGCTTGATGAGCATCTTTATTCAAAACATCTTACTGAAGATTTTCAATCTGTCTACAAACCGGGCACATAGCACCGAAACTGCGTTATTGCGTGTTAAGAACAATATATTAAACAGTTAAATGAGTTAGATTCGAGTATAGTTGTTTTATTTGTACTTCTAGATATTGTCTGCAGCCTTCGATACCATTGACCACACTATTCTTATAAGTAGGCTTCAGTGTGAGTATGGTTTTGGAGGTTGTATTTTAAACTGGTTTAGATCTTATCTTAGTGATCTCAAGAGTTCAGTTTGTATCTCTGGTAGTTATTCTACTGCCCATCCTCTGAAATATGGTGTTCCCCAAGGATCTGTTGCCAGGTTGCATGTCCTCCGATCCTCAATGTCTATTCGCAGCCTGTTACCCGCATTTTCAAACTCTTTAATGTTGCTTACCATATATATGCTGATGACACTCAGCTATCTTAGCTTTGATCCTAAAAAGCCGGGTGATAAGGAAACTGCCCAAGCTTGCTTGTCAAATTGCATTGCGGCGGTTAAAGGCTGGATACTTCATAACAAACTTAGACTTAATGACACCAAAACTGCATTTGGATCATTTTATCTAAAAAACAAATGCATTCCATCCAGTCCATTGATTTGAAGATCGGTGGGTCTGTGATTGTTCCTTAATTAGCCGTTAAAAATTTAGGTTTCATGTTTGAACCTTGTATGAATATGAATTTCCAGATCTCTACAATATGTCGTACTGTTAATTTTTATTTGCGTAATATTTCTAGAATCCGGCGGTACATTGATCAAAATACTTGTGCTCATGCAGTGCGATCTCTCGTCCTTTCTCGACTTGATTATGGCAACTTCTTGCTTGGTGGCATATCACGTGAAAAGCTTCAACGCTTGCAAAGACTTCAAAATCGTGCAGCGCGCATGACTTTTTGTGTTGATAGACGTGCAAGCGCTTCCCCCCTCTTGCGTGTTCTTCATTGGTTGCCCATCCAGCAGATAATCGATTTCAAGATCTTACTGCATGTGTACAACTGCATTGAAAAATGCGCCTTCATACCTTTAGGATTTGCTGTATATTTGTGAGCCTAGACGCGTTGGTCTAAGATTTAACAAGAATGTCAATCGCCTTGTGGTGCCAAAAACTAATCGTGTCAGTAAGGACTGTGCCTTTTCTGTCCTGGGACCATGTTTGTGGAATAATCTACTTATTGCAATCCGTCAGGCTCAAACTGTTTATACTTTTAAGAAGGCCCTTAAGACGCATCTTTTTCTACTGATTAAGTTGTATACTGTCTATGATATTTATTTTCTTGTTTTATTATCTAGTTTTTGATTTTTACCAATTCTTTTATGCTTGAATATTGTCCTGTAATTCTTTTATTTTTTGATATTGTATATTAAGAATTTGTCAATGTATTATCAATTTTATTGTAAAGCGCCTCGATCCACGGGAGAAGCGCTATATAAATAAGTTCAATAATAATAATAATAATAATAATAATAATGATAATAATAATAATAATAATAATAATAATAATAATAATAATAATAATAATAATAATAATAATAATAATAATAATAATAATAATAATAATAATAATAATAATAATAATAATAATAATAATAATAATAATAATAATAATAATAATAATAATAATAATAATAATAATAATAATAATAATAATAATAATAATAATAATAATAATAATAATAATAATAATAATAATAATAATAATAATAATAATAATAATAATAATAATAATAATAATAATAATAATAATAATAATAATAATAATAACAATAATAATAATAATGATAATACCTTTGTATCTGTGTAAACAAGGACCGAACTTTTGATTTAAGAAAAGGTTATTCAACTTCCAATCATGTTTTTTATCCACATGGTCATTTCATATGTTCTTGATAATTTAAACAGATCTTGAAGTGGATGTTTCAGGCTTTGGTACTGTGGTAGTAGACGTCAGCTATGGTGGAGCCTTTTACTGCTTTGTTGAAGACCATCAACTTAATCTAGATGTTACAAAATCATCTGACCAGGAAATAATAAAGGCAGCCATGTCTGTTACCAATGCTGTGAAAAAAAAGATAAAACCAGAACACCCAGAGAATGCAGACTTGGGATTTTTGTATGGAACAATTCTAACCAGGCATGACGACCAGCTTACTGTAAATGTTTGCACTTATGCTGAGAAAGCGGTAAGATGATCTGAATTTACTTTGTGTGCAAAATATGTTACATGGTTTTTCTTCTAATTCCATGATGTATCTTAAATCTTGTTAAATAATATGTTCGGCGGTCAAGCATATTTGTCATTTATGAAAGAGGACAACAAAGGAGAAAAGTGTCAAAAATAGATATTCAGTAAGCATATAAATTCATTGTTCTGTTTGATTTGTGCGGAAATGAATGAAATCAAAGTAAACGTGTATGGTTGGCAATGCGAGTCATAACGTCTCCTAATGTTACGCCGAAGAAAAATCAATTCTTATTCTTACGTCGTAACAATCATTTCTTACGTCGTACCAATTCCATTTCATACGTCTAAAAAGATCGCTAATTGGCTGTTTCCTTTAGACGTAAGAATAGACATAATTTAACGCGTAATGTACGTCTAAGAAAAATCAATTCTTACGTCGTAACAACTTACGTAACAATCATTTTTTACGTCGTGACAATTCCATTGCATATACGTCTAAAACGGCTCGCTAATTGGCTGTTACCTTTAGACGTGAGATTAGAAAATTAATTTTCTCGCGTAAAATTATATCTTTTTCTACGCCTAAAGGAAACAGCCAATTGGCGACGCGTTTTAGACGTATGAAATGGAATTGTTACGACAATTATGGAGATATATTAATATATTAGGAGACGTTATGACCCGCATGGCCAATCATAGACGTGACGTATTCATACCTGTCACCGTGAGACTCACAGTTTCCGGAATCATCCTAAGGTCAAATCTTTAAATCTCGCCACCACCTAAGTTGTAAATCTCCAAGTTTGAGGTACCAATCTCCAAGTCTTTATTGTTTTTTGTGTGAAAATCTCCAAGTTCACAATTTATTAGGTTGACAAATGTGCATACATTGAGTTTTTAATTGGCGCATATTACACCGTCACATTCTTTAACTAGCTACTGCCATGGGGGTACTTTACTTGACTATAATCGTCTTTGATTCACATGGTTTTTCAGTGGGGTCTTTGCACTCTTCCATTTCTACACCTGTCGAGGATATGGGTACCAAATACCGCACACGTGTTTATACACCCACCTAAGCATATGCCTGTATTTCATGGTGAATTTCTTGGAGGTTGTGAAGGTCAACCTAGTAATAACGTACCACATGTTTACATAATTCAGGTGTCTGAGGGCAGTAACAACTATGTAAGATTACCTTAAATGATTAGTTCAGTGGTCAAACAAGTCCATTGTATATGAAAGAGGACTTTAAAAGAAACAAAATGGTGATGAGAGCGTTCAAAAATCTTATTCCGTTTAAGGAGATATTCAACTTTAAAGCCCCGTCTTATCTGTAAAGAAATGACTCAGTGTAGTAAGTCTGCTGTGGAAAGTTGGCGTCTTCATGCTTCCAGTATCTTAGGAGGACGCAATTTATTTTTAAAGAAATACACAAAACTTGTCTTAGATTTGCCTTTATGACACCACACTGTACACTGTGAGGTCACTCTTGGAAACACTCACGAAATATTTGAAATGCAATAACGGAAATCATAGGAACATGATTTGTTTCTTGACTAGCCGTCTCATATATATGAAAATGAAAATTCACCGGAATATTTCTGTAATTGTATTATCAAACAAATGCTTTATTATCAAGTCAGAATTTATATCATAATCAACGTGTCAAAACACAGTGAAATTAGTAATGAATTATATCTTGTTCAGATACCCAGTCATCTTTCTCAGTTAAATTGCATTTTCTCTGTGTGGTCAACCAGATGATTATTTTCAAAAGTGAGGTTTTTAATTTGAAAATACTTTATTCAATGTAAAAAGCATGTGAAATTGTCACAAATTGACCCTCATGCTTGTTTAAATTATATCAAAATATTTAAGTCCAACTCGATTGCTCATAAACCATCAGTTTGACCTTTTACCAAGACATCAATCAAACCACATAAACAAAATATTAATGTATCACATAGGAAGGAATCTCATCAAATGATCTAATATACTGTACTTCACTTAACATCAGGCCTCTTGTTGATCAAATGTTCTTGTCCTCACAACTCAATAAGCATGAATCATTTCTATGTTTGGTGGACCAGATAACTCAATAAGCATAGATGAATTGTATGCTTGGTGTACCTAGCATTTCAATAAGCATGGATCAGTTATTAGTTTAGTGAACCTGAAAACTCAATAAGCATTAATTGATTGTATGCCTGATGTACCTGGTACTTCAATATCATGGGTCGGTTATATGTTTGATGGTAATAATACTTCAATAAGCTGATTGTTTCTATGCTTGATGTACATGATGATTCTATAAGCATGGGTCAGTTCTATGTTTGGTAGACACGATACTTCTATAGCATAGGTCAGTTATATGATTGGTGGGATAATCTTTGCTCAATAAGCATGGATTGCTTCTATGCTTAGTGGACCTGATACTTCAATAAGCATGGATCAGTTCTATGCTTGGTGCACTGGCGTATCCAGAGGGACCATACCCCCCCAATCTGAGCATGGGTTAGATCTGTGATTGCTGGGATAATCCATGCTCAAAAAGCATGGATCAGTTACTTGCTTGGTGGACCTGAAAACTTAATACACATGAATCAGTTCTATGCTTGATGGATATGATACTTCAATAAACATTGATCAGCTAGATGCTTGATGGACCTGATACTTCAATAAACATGAATCAGTTTTATGTCTAGTGGACATGATACTTCAATAAGCATGGGTCAGTTCTATGATTGGTGGAATAATACGTGCTCAATAAGCATGGTTTGCTTCTATGCTCGGTGGACCTGATACTTCAATAAACATGGATTACTTCTATGATTGGTAGGCCTGACAACTCAATAAACATGAATTAGTTCTTTGCTTGGTGGACCTGACAACTCAATAAGCATGGATGGCTTCTAAATTGATGTACTTGGTACTTCAAGAAGCATGGTTTAGTTCTATGTTTAGTGGACCTAAAAACACAATAAGCATACATTGATTATATGCACGATGGACCTGATACTTCAATAGCATGAGTCAGTTCTATGTTTGGTGGACAATACGTCAATAAGCATGATTCAGTTCTTTGATTGGTGGGATAATCCATGCTCAATAAGTATGGATTGCTTTTATGCTTGGTGGACCTGCTACTTTAATAGGCATGGATCAGTTAGTTATATGTTTTGTGGACCTGAAAACTTAATAAGCACAGATTGTTTCTATGCTTGATGTACATGATGCTTCTATAAGCATGGGTCAGTTCTATGTTTGGTAGACACGATACTTCTATAGCATAGGTCAGTTATATGATTGGTGGGATAATCTTTGCTCAATAAGCATGGATTGCTTCTATGCTTAGTGGACCTGATACTTCAATAAGCATGGATCAGTTCTATGCTTGGTGCACTGGCGTATCCAGAGGGACCATGCCCCCCAATCCCACAACCAAAAACAAATTACACATCCAAAATATATGTTTCGCCCTGCAGGTGAGCACAGGAGAGCAAGTTTGCTGAAAAGTTAATTGCCGTGTGCTTTTGTTTTTAAGCAAAAACAAAACAGAATTCAAAAGTGTGGATAATGTGTAACAAAAATTACTTTATTTTTGTCAATAAATCTGTATTTCTTCAATGCCCAATTATTATTGTTTTGCAAACAAAACAAAATCTGGCTTACGCCAGTGCCTGCTTCCCTTCATGCCCCGTAGCTTTATGGAACTTCGCCCCTTGAAAACACACCACGCGATTTGGCTTTAATTTTAACGCATTTCATATCTCTAAATGCGTAATTTCTCAGAGCTTCAAGGGACTTCGCCTCATGGATCCCCACCGGGGCTGCGCCCTCTGAACCCCACCAGGGGCCCTTAGGCGGGCCCTGGATCCCACGCGCTGGGACTTTGCCCTACGAGCAAAGCAATGTTTCCTTACGATGACATATTCGGTTACCAACCATCAAAAATACCTCTCGCTGCTCATGGTTGCCCCCAACCTGTTAACAAAAATCCTGGCCAACTCATGAAACAAGAATCGTTTATATGTGCATGGAGACATCACAACTCTGTAAAGGTGAATATATATATAGTACTATTCTTGATTTCCCACATGTTAAACCAAAACCTTACTTAAATTTTTGTCTGTGTACTTCAAATAGGACTTTTTTTGGTCTAATTATTTTCTTTTGGACTTTCTTCTCCATCTAGATTTGCAGAAGTCCATGTGGATCAGGTACCACTGCACTAATTGCATTGCAATACAAGAAAGGTCAAGTTGCCTTAAATGAAAAACGAAAATACAAGAATGGACTCACAGAATCTGTTTTCACTGGGAAGGCTCTTCGAGAAGTTGTGTGCAGCCCACACAACGGGGTCATTGTTGAGGTCAGTGGCCATGCCTACTACACAGGAGAGGCAACATATTTCATGGAGGATAATGATCAATTAGGTCGCGGGTTTTTGCTACGGTGACTGAAAAATATCCATGCACCGTTTACCAAAATTTCACATATTTTATTGTCTTGCATGCTTTGCAGAGCGTAGCTCAATCTTACGTTTTCCATTTTTTAATCCGATACTATCAATATCACTACCTATGAGGTCGTCTGAAGTGCATATGTATGTGTGTATGCAAATATTTGCACAAGTACATGCCAGTTTTGCTCCTTATGTGGCGTGCTTATATCGTTAGTTAGTGTACACATGCTTATGTTGCTAAAACGCCATACTTAATTAAATTTGTTATTTTGAATTTGAAAAATATATAATATCTTGACTCCACCCATAACCTGTAAATTTATATTAAATTAATCTCTTTTATATTGTGGTGAATTACTACATTTCATAAACCTAAGTTCCTTTGTTTACTGTCTGTAATAG
>JAIGNY010004553.1:992500-1065000 GCA_020152595.1 Chiridota heheva | reverse complement strand
TATATTAGGCGGGCGGGTGCGTCCAATATAAGGGGGGCTCAAATACACGCGGTCGGTCCAATATAAAGGAGTGTGTCCAATATACGGGGTGCGTCTATTACATGGGGGCGGGCGTGTGGGTCCCATAAAGGACTGGCTGGTGTTTCTTGGCGAGCAAGAAGGTCCTTATTTAAGGGCAGGATTAGGTTATTTCAGGGGCGGTGGGTAGTTTCCTATTTAGGAATGGGGTGTTGGTCCTTATTTAGAGGCAGCTGGGTTCGGGATTTTTCATGGGCAGGTCGGTGGATCCTTATTTAGGGATGGACCGGTTGATCCTTATTTAGGAGCGGGATCGTTCTTATTTAGAAGGGGGTGGGCGGGATTTTTAGGGGCGAGTGGATGTGTCATTATTAAGGGGCTGGTGGGCGTTATTCCATATTTAAGCGACATGTGGAAAGTCCTTGGTTAGCAGGTTATGGGCGGGAGCGAAGGTCCGGCATTTCATTATTGAGGGTCAGGAACGGTGGTTCCATAATAAGTAAGAAGGGCGGGGGAGGTGGGATGTCCTCATTTTAGAGGCAGATGCTTGGTTTCTTAATTATCTACTCGGGTAGGTCCTTACTATGCGGCGAGTAGGTGGTTCCTTATTAACTTGCTGGCAGTTGGTTCCTTATTTTAGGGGTGGGTGGGTCGTTCCTTATTTCGAAGCCGGCGGGTGGGTCCTTAATAAGGGGTGGATGAATACTTCCTTATTAAGAGGTAGGTGAATAATTGCATAGGCAACGGAGTCGGTGGGGCACAGGGGCACGTGTCCCCTACTCTTCTGAGAGGAAAATTGCCCTATTTCTGAGGGAAAAGTTCCCTTTCAAAAAGGACAAGTGCCCCTTTTAGAGAAGGAACCTATTCTTTTAAACATTGAAAACTTGAAAGTTAGGGCCCCAGCAGCCCTTCATATTAGACTTGTAGATTTTGGTATAAACTTGTTTTAATTTACCAAATTTTGGACCAAAATATCTAGAATTTTTGAAACTGCAAATGAAAAAGAAAGGGAAAATGGGTTACCAGTAATTTTCAGACCGCTAATCTTTGTAGAAATATTCCGGTGTTAGGGGGGAGGAGGAGTAGAGGTTGTCCCTGTAAAGCTACACTGCTGTGCTACATGTTTGAAATTACGACAGTTGGAAAGTGCCTTGCCCCCAGATTTAAACATATTCCGCCGCCTCTGAAAGGGTGTTTGATAAGGTAAGAAAATGGCTCACTATCATAAGAGGGCGGATGGTTCCTCTCTTTATGGGTAAGTGGTTCCTTATTTCCGTTAGGCGCGTGGCTCCATACTAAGGGGCGGATAAAAGGTTCCTTATCAAGGGAAGGGTGGGTGGTTCCTAATATGGGTGGGTAAATGATTCCTTATTAATGTGCCAGCGGATGATTCCTTAATTTGGGCTTGCGGGTGGGTCCTTCTTAAGGGGTGGCTCCTTAATTTATGATAAAGTGAGTATTTCCTTACTGAGGCTTGGGCATATCGTTGCTTTTTTAGAGGCGAATGCTTGCTTCCTTATTTCGGGGTAGTCGGGTGGGTACTTACTAAGTGGCGGGCTGGTGGTTCCTTATTAAGTTCTTGGCGGACGATTCCTTATCTTTAGGAGCAGGCTGGTGGTTTCTTATTGTTGACGGGCGGGTATCCTCACTAAAAAGTGGGTGAATGGTTCCTTAATAATCGGCGGGCGGATAGTTTCTTATTGTAGGGGTGGGTGGGCGAGTGGTTCTTTATATTATGGGTGGATCGGCGGGTGGTTCCTTATTTTACGGGTGGGTGAAAGGATGATTTCTTATTGTAGGGGTGGATGGGCGGGTGGTTCTTTATTCTGGGCCGAGCAGTTGGTTCTTATTTAGGAGTGGGCGGATGGTTCCTAATATTAGGTGTGAGCGGGTAGGTCCTTACTAAAGGGTGGGTGGATTGTTCCTTATTAAGTGGCGGGCGAATGGTTCCTTACTTAGGGATGAGCAGCTCGTTTTATTCTGGGCCGGGCAAGTGCCTTCTTATTTAGGAATGAGCGGTTTGTTCCTCATTTCGGGCGGACGGATTAATCATTATTACAGAGCACGTTGATGCTTCCTTATTGGGGTGCTTGCGGATGGTTCCTTCTATTAGGTGTGAGCGGGTAGGTCCTTACTAAAGGGTGGGTGGATTGTTTCTTATTAAGTGGCGGGCGGGTGGTTCCTTATTTAGGGATGCGCAGCTTGTTTTATCTTGGGCTGGGCAAGTGCCTCCTTATTTAGGGATGAGCGGTTTGTTCCTCATTTCGGGGCTGACCGGTGAATCATTATTACGGAGCACGTGGATGGTTCTTTATTGGGGTGCTTGCGGATGGTTCCTTATTTTAGAGGCGGGTGAGTGCTTCCGTATTTTGCTTCTATAAAAAGGAGCCTTTTTTTTTTGTATTTTAAACGACCTTATTTTCTGGGCCGCTCGCGAACTGTTTAAGTCTAAATTCTTCCGATTCCAAGACTTATGATTTGTAAATTCACCAATTTTTGTAGATCTTAGTATATATAAATGTTTAATTTTACCAAATTTTTGACTAAAATACCTTGCATTTTTTCAGTTTTCAATTACGACCATTAAAAAATGCCCCTGAGATCCTGTGCCCTTGGTAAAACATCTTCCGCCGCCTTGCGTCTCTGCCTGACTAAGAGCGGTGTCCAGATCAATATCTAAACCGTGAAAATAACATACAATAACCATGGGTTTTTCAAAAGCATTTTCAAAAGTACTTTGTCTTTTTGCGAAGTGTGACAAAAACATAAAGATATAATGATAATAATTTCCCACCATACCTCTTCAGTACCATGTTGTTGCCCGACGAAACATTCTAGGGGTCACACCTTACCCTCTTAACAGTCCGGTCCACGTTCTCGAACGGGAGATCTCTCGATAGGGATACTTTTTGTCATTATAACCTACAATGCATCTTTCCAAATTCAAATCGCTCTAAAGAAATACATAAAGATTAAATGGGTTTAAGCAAAAGGTGGGAAAAAATATGCGAAATATTCAAATTTTACTGGTGTAACAGAACGATGAAATTATTTTCTCCATTTTGACCAGCGCAAATTTGACTTTCACCATGCAGGGAATTTTAACGTTATCTTAAAAAATGAATTTCATTATTTTTTAAGAGCAGATTTGAACATATTAATCGGCAGCGAAATCTCAAATTATTCAGAAATATTATTTCTTATATCATTTCCAAAGTATACAACTTTAGAATTACAGAATTTGACAAGCAAAAAAGAAAATTAAAAAAAATAATAATGGCTGAACTTATTAGCAACGTTTATTTCTCCTCCAATAGCATCAGTTGTTCTTGGGAGGCAGGAGCACTGTAGATCGTCTATGGGTGTTGTACATCCGTTTTACGGACATACACTCAATGCGCATGTGTTATAATCATGGCGTACAATTCAAGCCGACAGCGGATCTAATCGAATTGGGATAAAACTTTTCTCAGGCTCTTGGTTTGTGATTTGTCCTAAGATGAATTTTAAATTATTTTCTTTATAATTTAAACAACATTTGGTTTTACTGCACGAATCGGTTAATTTTTGTTGTTGTAATTTTCATCCTTTTTTGTAGCGGTCAGTTGTTGATTTTATCACGCTTTTTTAATCTTTCATAGGCTGTTGTGCGAAGATTAGTGCTCACATTGTGACATAAAACGATGTCGTTAATTCTTAAAAGTTGTATCTTTTATCGAGTATTCATACGATTAATATGTGTTCTTCGGTTTTAGAGCAAATTGCCCTGATCTAGAACGGAATTTAAATGGAAATTTATCACTAGAATTCAAATTGATTCTCACGTGATTTTGATTACAAATTTCGGGTCAATCGAGGTCATGTTTTCGACTGTATAACAAACAATATTTAAAGAGAAAGAAACAAACATCTTGCTTCCATTGCGTGCAAAATATAGTGGGATAACTGCAAAAATAAGTATTTCGAACTAACTAATAAAATATTAAATTTTGATCTGGTTGCAGGTCGAAACAAGTATTTTGGAATAAATTCACAGCAAATTTCAAAAAGAAATGGACAAATTAAGAAAAAATGATATTCATTTTCAACTTCTTTTAAATTGCAAACCTTACAAAACCTCTTGTTCATGATAAGTTATATTACAAAAAGGGCCTTCGTTGACTTCAATTTCAAGGCAAGCACATCTGATTTTGGAGACCAACCTTTTTAGTTTAAAAAAGTTATTAAATAATAGGTATTGCTCTGCATAATTTTATGTTTTAAATTGTACATATCAACGCAAAGAACTTCAATAATTAATATCACTCAACCAGTTCTGTCTGTCACAAACTCGCTGCTTAAAATGATCAAAAAAATTTGTAGTGATCCCTTCTCCCTGCCCTTCCCAAACATTACCAAACCCAGTTTCATGCAAAATATTTCTAAACACCCAGTCCCCATAATAGCACTCCTTTGTTTTCCAATACGTTTTGTTCTACAATGAGTCTGATATATATCTTTATCAAGAAAGTCTTAACCAGTAAGTTATTTGCTTTAGTATTGTTTGACTTTTAAAGGAAAAGCGACCCAGCTCTCCTAGAGCTATAATAGTTATGACGCATATTCATGAAACGAATTATAAACTCTTATTGTACGTTCATGGGGAGTGATACCCCATAACTCAGAACTGTATGTTAAAATAGGCATAACCTGATGATCAAAAATTTGGAGGATATTACTTACAGGTAAATCAATAGTGCTAGACTTTGAAACTGTCTTAAACTTGATAATTTGACCATACACCTTTTGGCGTAAAATTGTATCCTAAGTAATTATAGTTATTTACAGTCTCAATAATCTTGCCTTTGAAATAAAAACGTTCACTTCTTGCAATGTGTCCACCCTTTCTAAAAACCATTACCTTCGTTTTTCTGAATTTACAGTATATAGGTAGCTCAGTTGGCAGAGCGCACGGCTGAGATGCTGGAGGGCCCGGGTTCAAAAGCCTCGGTCAGGTTTAACTCGATTTTTCTACAGCTATGCAGACAGATACGCCAAACATCAAACATGTCAAAGCGGAAGCATTTGAATGGCGCACACCGTCCTTCGTATGGGACGTTAAGGAGAGTCAATTCTCTGAACACTATTCGAGAAGAGAAGCGTGAAAACGCAGTTGTTCATTCATTTTTCCTTTCAAGTACGAAGTTCATGTGCGCCCATATGCAGCCAGAGAACTAGTCTGTTAGTTGTAGAGCGCATTTGAATAGTTCTTTAAATTAGAAAATGCGCCATATAAATTATATTTATCATATATATCATATCATATAAAGGGAGTATTTTTTAATGCAAATTTATGGGAGGGTGGGTTCCAATATAAGGCGAGGGTGCATGTTTGGTTCCGATATTAAAGGAAGGAGGATATTGGGCGACAGGTGAGTTCAATTCAATGAGCGACTAGTTCTGATATAATAGCACAGGCATTATAAGCCAAAATGTGGCCCAACCCACTACAAATTGCAATAGTTTTTATTTTACCACCAAATTGCTCAGAAAGGTTCACAGAATGAACTTGCTGTTTTCCCCCTATTAGCGCTTCTTGTAATCCACAACAAATAGCAATTGCTTTCATTGTACGACGAAACTGCTCAGAAAGGTCTACAAAATGACAGAAAATATGTCTACCAAAATTCTACGAGTGGAATATTGCCTAATTTGCATAACTCTAAAATGGCCACCATTTTAAAAGCCAACCTGCTGTTTTTCTAATTAGCAGTTCTTGTAGTCCACAACAGATAGCGATCGTTTTTATTTTACTACTACCTATGCAAATATTTCTTTAACTGGGATTTAGGACATCATGAATGGTCAATGCCGAAATTAGAATAACATAGTCACTCAGTGTAGACACTTTAACCATCATAATTTATTACTTGCTAGTTGCCGAGATTGCTATTCGCTGTCACGGTCAGATAAAATGACTTTAAAAAAGAAATTAATTATCTTTCTTTTCTGCAATATGTATTTCCAAAAGGGAGGTCCGGACTTAAATATTATGTCACGTGGCCTTCCCTGTGGGATATGGCATGAATTTCATTCCGACGCCCCCCGGAGGCAGCGGCCAACAGGAAGTGTCTTTGAAGGAGAGCTCTCTAATAGCGCACTTAGCAAACGGTTGAAAAGGTCACAGTGGTTTAGCCAGTGTTTCTAGCACCAATCGAATGTCCCATGGTGGAGCTAGCCCGGAAACATAGGTTTTTAAATGAACGAGTACGTAGAATACATCCTAAGCGTGGATTTGCACCTGAAGTGGGCCGCTATTTCGGAAGCCTCATGCGACAGGCCCTTCTCAACGAAAGATGCATGGAGAAAGTCCACACAGTCAAAAATACGTATTGTGGCTGGGGTGTAATGGCCCTGTCTCTGCGATTGCTAGGTCTTCCCGTAGAGGTAATTCGTAAAAGAAAGCTTGTACCAAGCGCAGTAGGGTTGGAAACCACGTTTGTGTTGTCCCGTTGAGAAGACCTGACATTGAATGGAGGGAGCGGGTAACTCACAAATGAGGTTCACTGTATCGTGAATACGTCCACCTTCCATACCCTACTGTCAGGATAAGGGCGCAATAGTGTGTGAGCTTTTCGTCTCTGTCGCCGGGAGGAGGACACAGAGGTGTCTTTGAGTTGTTGAGGTACTACACGAGGTCCGCCATTGTGTTGAGATTTCCGGGAAGGTGACAGGTTTGTAGCTTGTAGCAACAGATCCTTGGACCTGGGTCCCCTGGTGGTTAATGTAGGCGACTACCGTTTTGTTGTCTGCACTACACTGTAGAAAAGTCATGGCAGCATTTTTTTTTTCATTAAAAAAACGTAAATTTTACGGTAACCGTATTCCCCAATGTGACAGTAAATTCGAGTTTGACCGTAAATGCTGGACCGTCAGATCTTAGTGAACCGTAAATGCTGTACCGCAGATTTAAATACCGTAAATGCTTGACTGTAAATTTAAGTAAACCGTAGATGCTGGACTCTAGATTTCAATACCGTAATTGCTGTACCGTAAAAAAATATTTCTATAAAACGATAGAATTAATGGCAGCAGTATTCCATAATTTAACTGTAAGTCTATTATAAATGCTATGCTAAAAATACAAAAATAGAGTTTGAAAACATCACAATAGGTTTAGTCGAGAAGCTTTATTTTTCACTCAATATATGTAAACGAACATACTACATTAAAAAAAACTACATAAAACATACTACACTTAACACACAACATTAAACATATAACATTAACATTACATTCTACAACCCAACACAACCCACCATTATCCAATCAATGATCTGAAGCAGTGCGTCAATAAGCCACTAGGCTTATGGCGATAGATAATGACGACATCAAAATCTACCAATGAACAACAACAGTTGTAAAACCATGAAGCTTTGTGGTTGTGATTCACAAATATTGAATTGTAGTTTGGGAACAGTTCATTATACTTGTGTACCCTACTTGAGAAAATCACAATATATGAAATGTTTTAAAAACCAAATAACCTTGAAGACTCCTGAAAATATTATAACCAAACAGACCCAATTGTCTGATTGTAACATATAGTTTGAAGCACCACAACAGCAGTTTCCCTGAAACTGGGAGCATTTAGGTATATATGAATTTCCCAAACTGACCTAATGATTGTTTTTCTGTATTTCTCTGTGAATTTTTAGGCTCACTTATGTAAATGTGTAAATTCACACCCATAAATTGGCTGCAAATAATCTTTCATTCAGCTATGAAACTGCATTGACTGGTGCTTAAAGGAAGAAGTTAACATATATCCTTGATGAAACTTTACAGCATGAAAAATTAGAATCTACTGAAACCCCACCGTCCACTCCCAAACCCTACCGTCTACTCTCAAACCCACCATCCACTCTACAACTCACCTTCCACTCTTAAAACCCTCACCTCACCTAGTCTCTTCAGGAGTCCTGACCCATAAGGCTGCACTGCACTCTCTCCACTGGACTCTGTTATTTGCCACTTGTCTGGCTTCAGTCCACAAGCGCAATCCAATCACATTCCTCTCCTTCTCGACTGTCCTTCTCCATGTCATTCTAGGACGACAAACTTTCCTTCTCCCCTCTAGTTTCCACGCCATAGCTGTCACACAGTACTTAATAGTGATCATGCGCATCACATGACCAATCTACCTCCACCTTCTTTTTACTTCAGTGTTGATTTTGTCATGTTTAGTGATTCTCAGTATTTTATCGTTGGATATTACATAT
This sequence comes from Chiridota heheva, assembly GCA_020152595.1. Taxonomy (NCBI): domain Eukaryota; kingdom Metazoa; phylum Echinodermata; class Holothuroidea; order Apodida; family Chiridotidae; genus Chiridota; species Chiridota heheva. The sequence continues at coordinate 1,056,721 of JAIGNY010004553.1, read as the reverse complement.
GGCCATCTGATCTTCAAAATTCTCTTGTAACATTTAAACATAAATGAATCCAGCTTTTTAATTATCTGCTACATTAACTCTCCATTCTCGCAACCATACAAGAGTGCAGACTTAGCAAGAGAGGTAAACAGTCGTATTTTTGTATATATTGAGAATGTGCTTGAGTTCCATATCTTATTTAATTTCATAAACGCTACTCTTGCTTTAGAGATTCTGCTTTGGATATCTTCTTCGCAACCACCTTGTAAGCTTACTGTTGCACCAAGGTATCTAAACTTGTTTACTTCATTTAGTTGTTGGTTATCAATATAAACTTTGTTTGCACATTTGCTGTTAACTTACATGAGCTCAGTTGTATCCTTATTAATTCGTAGCCCAGTTTGTGCAGCATACTGATTGAGCCTGGTCACTTTGGTTTGCATGTGTTGATATGTAGGGCGATATCATCAGCAAAATCGAAGTCCTCAAGGGTTGACATGAATTTCCATCTAATTCTATTACTATTATTATCGGTCGTTTTCCTCATCACCCAGTCTACCACCATCAGAAAAGGAACCCTGACATACATTACATCACCTTGCTTTACACCACTTTTGACTTGAAACCATTCAGATTCCACACCATCATCTATAATTGCAGTCACTGTCTTTATATAACGCTTTAATCAAACATATTATCTTTTGTGGAATACCATAGGCTGCCATTATTTTCCACAGTCTCTCGCTGTGCATTGTGTCAAACGTCTTCTCGAAGTTAACAAAGACGATATATATGGTTAACTGCCATTCAGCCACCTGCTCAAGAATGTTGCGCAGGATGAAAATTTGCTCGGTGGTAACTCCTTCCTCTTCTAAATCCAGCCTTTTCATCTCTCATCTTAGTGTCAACACCGTTTCTACTTCTGTCGATTAAAACTCTTCAAAATATTTTGCTTGGTATGGATGGTAAGGTTATTCCGCGCCAGTTATCGCATACAGTAGTATTGCCTTTCTTAGGTATTTTTGTTATCAGTCCTTGATTAGTATACAAAAGGGGGGTTCTGGCTCACTTTTTTATGTGGTTTTTGTTTTCACTAATTGGGCTGGATTCTGGAGTTCTGACGCACTTTTTATGTCGTTTTTGTTTTCACTGGTTCTGGCGAACTTTTTATGTCGTTTTGAATTTACTGGGCGGACTGAGGTTCTGGCGCACTTTTGCGCCGTTTTTGATTTCCCTGGGCGGACTGTAATTCTGGCGCACTTTTTATGTCGTTTTTACGTCCTTTTGTTCCACTGGTTCTGGGCCACTTTTTATGTCGTTTTTGTTTTCACTAATCGGGCTGGGTTCTGTGGTTCTGGGCCACTTTTTATGTCGTTCTTTTACTCACTAATTGGGCCGGATTTTGGCGCACTTTTACGTTGTTTTTATATTTTTTTATTTTACTACGCAGACTGGGGTTCTGACACACTTTTAATGTCGTTTTTGTTTTCTAATTGGGATGGGCCACCCCCTTGAAAATTTATAGCAGAAAAATATATGTATATATTTATTTTGTATGTTTTTTTGAAAATATATTTTTGTATGTGTAATCCCTATAGCCAAAGGCCATAGTGGTGGGTGATCCACTCACAACCCAGCGCATGGTATCAAGAGGTGACAAGGAAATGTTATTCATTCGCATGCTATATATAATGTGGTGTTCGCATCTCAATAGATTCATACCATGACGAAATGTCTTGCTGTCATATAGTGCTTCTTTATACTGCTGATCTCGTTTATTTTTTTTCACAACATATTTTTCAAGGCCTTTTGCTTTTCGGATCTCGCCTCCATCTTCCTTCTGGATAGAATACTTTTGGGTTGAAGTCCAATATGCTCGCTAATGGGTACTCCAGCGCATTCGTCTTTCATTTTGCCTAGCCCCTTTTTGTTCGTGGTGCTGTGGTGCGGGTGGTCAGTCAGATAATCACTCGCTTCATAGATGTGTGACTCAAAACTCATATCAGCATACACATCCTCGGTTTGGATTTCAAGCAGAAAACTATCCGTATCTGTATAGAGAAGATTGCACCGCTCCCCATATTGCTCCTTCAGGTTGTTGTAATAAAAGTCGTGCATCAAATATTTACTCAGGCCCATGACATACATTCCAATGTAGACTGGTCGGTTAAGCATCAGCCGACGGTTGTGTATGTGTAGGGCGGCTAGATTATCATCAAATACCACATGCCTTGCAAACGCGGAGCTAGCTATCCACCGGCGAAGCTTGTTATTTTCAGAGGCTCTCACAAGCTTGACGTCTACACGCTGACGCATATTTTCCATAGTCTTACCAAAGACGCTATTGTTTTTCGGTTTGTAGAGGTCCTTCTCAAAGCTGGTCTTGGCCTTCTTGCGGAGTTCTGTATTCATTCTGATGTGGGGTTCCATCCACTTGCTTTGGTCGAATCCAATTGCACGATGTATTTTTTTCAGCCTCATACCTGGAGAGAGGTAGAGTTGTAAATTTCGGTAGTGCACAACATAGCGCTTTGTACCACAGCGATTGGGAATCAATTTTTCAACATCAGTTGACGAGTTTAGACGTCATTTCTAATAATCTGGCAACCACTCCTTCGGAACCTTCATACGTTCTGGAGCACATGAGTATGCATTGTGGACGTCGTGTAGCTCTTAAGGATACTCAAAGTCTACCTCGAGTATGTAACCCTTTTCTGCATCGAATGAAAGCGTATCCAGATGGTCCAGGCCGTGGATTTGTTCGTGAAGAGTTGTTGATTCTTCCTTCAACACCGAGCTCCCACCAAAATAATGCAGCATGCAATTAGAGATAGGGTATTATAACGAAATAAGATGTCAATACGTACAGAGAACAAGTGTAATTGGCTACCACTAGGTAAGAAAAAGACGTGGAAGACTTGCTATGTATGATCAATGCTGGCAGCATCGAGTAGTGATTAGAAATGGTAAACGTCAGGTAGTCTCTCTACTCATTCTGTCGATCTCTCTCCCTTGGGCAATTTCATTTCCTGAGCATACTGACGTCTGAACAACCATTCTGCAGGTGTACGATTAAACCTCTCTGCAAAAACTTGATCGCAATGAACGTCTGAGATTCCACGTCTCACCTCAACACCATGCTTCAGTATTAGTTACAGAACCCATGACCTCACGCCTGAATCTACCTCAAGTAGTTTCGGCCAATCTAGTGGACTACTGTTATAATAGATGCGGGTAAATACAGAAGCAGCCTCTGTTAAATACTTCGAACTTAAAGGCTCAGCCTCTTTATACCGACTGGCAACATCGACCACAACTAACGCATGTTTATAAGTCTTACGTCCAACTTTGTCATGCGGTAGAAACAAGAGGTCGGCTTGATGGACTTGATTTGGTGTAGAAATGTCAAACTTAGGCCGTGGTATATAGTGGGGAGGAGGTAGGTAAATCTGCCACATAGCCTGCTTCTTTAGCCAAGCTCGGGATTCATCTTCAGATACCTTTGCAGCTTTTGCAAGTTTCTTTATAGCTGGAGTTCCTGTCCAATACCCCTGAGGGTTATGATATATCTCTGCTAGTTTCATCTTATATTAGACATATACATATATATTTAATATGGCAATGAATTACGGAAAGAAACTAGCGCCTACACGAAGGACCCGCACAGGTCTGGGTGTGAAAGGTTTACGCACAACTAATCAAGTTACTCTTGATACCCCAACGGCCACAGCAGGTAATCATGTGATTGTCAAATTTCCGAAGCTGCAGCAGCATGATGCCATTGTCCCAGGCACGGTCAGACTGGCCTTCAACATCACTCTGAATAGCACAGATGTCAATCGCACTATTGTCAAGAACATAGGCCGCAACATTGTAAGCAAACTAGAGGTAAAACTTGGAGGTGAGGTTGTCATGAGTTTGGACAGCGCAGATGTTTTCTACAACTATGCAGACCTATGTCTCTTCTATAACGCGAGAGATAACGCCGACTACCAGGGTATAAGTAGAACAAATTGTCTGAAAATTCGTGTAGGTGCTGGTGATAATGCTGATAATAATAAGGGTAACAACGCGATTGCTAAAGCTTTTGGCAATAGATTTGCTATACCATTAGATTTTAGTCTCTTGAGTGGCCACGCCCCCATTTCACCCCTCAGGTCTGCACGATTGGTTTGAATACATCATATACTTTGCACCTAACAAGAAGGTTATCATTGCAAGCGATGGCACCAACGCTTCCTACACTCTGAAGAACTTGACTCTGGAATTTGATGTTGTGAATCAAGCAAGCCTTGCAGCAGAGATCCGAAATAAAATGTTGAATGAGTACCCGGTAAACTATACAGATATACAGAGGCACTGCAGAGAAATGCTAGGCCTCACTAGCTCTGTGTGGACTATCCCTTTGAATTTACCTCGACACAGTACCAGCGGTGTTGTCCCGTACCAGCACTGAGACGAGGCTAAGAAGGTATTCGGCTCAGCTTGATTGTCGTTGGGCGATGGCCTCAATCCCGAGGTAGGCTTAGTTGTTAAGGAGATCGGTCTACATTTCATCGATTTATCACATTACCTTCAAAAATACCACGCACTTGTTCTTGATCTGCGCAGCACCGATGACGATGCTCTACATGGTAAAGGTCGTAAACTGGGTAACGGTAGCGTAGGCATGATTCTGGAGATCAAGCGCACTCCTGCAGATGAATATACAGTGATTATGTACTACTTCGTCCTCTCAGATAAACAACTGGTTATCAAGAATGGTCGCCTAACCAGAGTGTGGAGCTAGATGTAAAAACTAGATACAAATGGACTTACCAAGAGATCCCCACACTGCGATTATATGCGGTAAAACAGGCTCTGGAAAGACGCAGTATGTGTTGAACCGCCTAGAAACCAGCTATTCAGGCATATTTGCAAGAATTTTCATTTTATGCCCCACCTGGTCTTACAATCAACCATACTTACAACGCGAGTCCCTTTCCGACGACTGCAATGTCTTCTTTCTAGATCCCTCTGGTGATAAATTGCAAAAATATCTAGAAATCATAAGCAAGCTTTACCAAGGTATACCTACTCTCTGCATAGTCGATGATTGTTTGCAGAAAGTGATCTTGTGAAAAAGAGGAGAGCATTATCAAATTTAGCTTTTTCAGGTAGACATCATCAGCACTCGCTATGGGTTTTAACTCAAAAATGGAACTCGGTTGTTAATGATGTACGTGAACAGACTGAGTGGATTGCGTTATTCCACTGCAAGTCAGCTCATTGCTTTGATCTAGTTATAAAAGAAAACAGTGGCATTCCACAAGAAAAGTGGCAAGAAATTCGTGATAAGCTATCAAGTACAAAGGATGCTAAACTTGTGTTAAAAAGTGGACTACCTTTTAAGTACACAATTGAGTAAGTAATGCTTAGTAATAGGTAAGTAATACATTGTAATAGTTAAGTAATACATAGTAATAGTTCAGTAATGCTCAGTAATAATTCAGTAATGCTCAGTAATAGTTTAGTAATGCTCAGTAATAGTTCAGTAATGCTCAGTAATAGTTCAGTAATGCTCAGTAATAGTTCAGTGATGCTTAGTAATAGTTCAGTAATGCTTAGTAATAGTTCAGTAATGCTCAGTAATAGTTTAGTAATGCTTAGTAATAGTTAAGTAATACATAGTAATAGTTCAGTAATGCTCAGTAATACTTCAGTTATGTTTAGTAATAGTTTAGTAATACATAGTAATAGTTAAGTAATACATAGTAATAGTTACGTAATACATAGTAATAGTTAAGTAATATATACTAATAGTTAATAAGTGTTTAGTAATAGTTAAGTAATGTCCAGCGTAATGTTGAATACAGCATTATTAATAATCATACTCGCACTACATCTGTGGTATATTTATCCCATTGTATTGCGTGTTTGTAGAGTCATAATGAATATCAATAGTCTTATAGTAATACTAGGTGAGCCACCGCAAGAGCCATCACAAGATGATCACCGCAAGCAGCCAGCTGCCCTTACCCGTGGAGGCATGTCCATGGACTATTTGGGGAAGCATATTTCATCTCAACAGCTTCAAGAGATGTCAAGTGCAGATGTGGAACGATTGCATGTTGTATATGAGGCCCTCTTGGTAATAAAATGACTAGAAGCTTGGAAAAACAGCAATAAATTTATATGCACGTGCAGCAGCCAGTATATTTAACATTGACAGTGAGCAGGCTCTTGCTACAGACCTTAGAGAATATTCCTTTATAAACACTGCGTTAAGAAGTATTAGTTGCGGTCTATTTCATAAATGGGGGTTCTGGATTGCACCAGTAAGTATGGTTTTACAACTGGGCGTCATATTGAATATACACAAACAAAGGATATCAACAATGGAAATACAGAGGTTGGAAAACCCCAAGAGGGTGAAGCCGGTAAAGGTGCTGCAGAGACACGCAAGGCACGGATAACGATGGATGTCCCGCATTCGAGGGAGACAGAGCGCTTTGAAGGGGAACTTCGGAAGATGAAGAAACCCCAGCGACCACCCGCTGCAGAGACAGACCCACCTAGGGCTTCTTGGGATATTGGGTGGTGTCTACTAGCTGCCGCTGTCGTAGTTGCTTCTGCTGCTGTCGTTTTAGCTCAAAATCGCCATACACCTAGTCCCCCCACACCCAGTCAACCCATGCCTGAACACCATTTGAACAAAACTGCAGATGGTTATATATACTAAACAATGACGCAGCCTAACCAAGTTATTAATTCTCTCTACCAGGGCGGAACAATAGCTCTATTAGCCACGGGCTACGCAGTCCTAGGAAGTGCTATTATGAAAAGCTTGAAGCCACCACCCTCATAAGGGATGAAACATCGTGATGTAGCAATCCTTACTTTGGACTTTACAGCACTTACTATGACACGTGAGTGGCTAGTTTTCCAAGGTATTATTCCTGATAAAATCGTTACTACACCACCCAATTAAATATATGTGTCTCATAGATGATGGCTACGGTTGCCTTGCTTGTTGGTGGGGCTTTAGTAAACGCCCTAGCATTTTCTGGTTCAAACTTTGCATTAAGTCAGCTTGTTAAGGACCCTGCTGCACAGGAAGTACGTACACGTCATGATAAAGCCGTGAAAAAACTGCAGACAGCTCAAATTGAATGAGCTCGTGATAGGCAAGAGAAGCTGGATAGGATCAATCAAAGACTTATGGCAGAAAGACGTGCTGTACAGACCTTCAGAAATGTAGATAACGCAATGAGATTTTACAACCAGGTTTATGGTGCAGACTCTATTTGACTAGATTCGGAGCTTCGCTAGAAGACTTCTATTTACCATCCCCTCAACAACACAACCGAGAGTTGGCTTTTATTACAATTGCTACGATTGGAATGGGATCTGCTTATTTCTTGCTCAATTGAAGTTACAATTTATGATATAATAACAATGGACAGATGGAGAAGTATATACCAATGGATGATTTGGGTCGAAAGGGATGACCTAGCTGATGACCCAATTGATGACCCATACTTCGATGATTTTGACGTAGCCGATTATTTCCTTCCCAATGTACCCACTGCGGCTGAAACTAGCGTTGATGGGCTTGATCTGTCTATAGCACAACAACAACGCAAAGTTGACAAGATTCAGCTCGTAGACAAATTTTACGCTGATACGCAAATTGCTTGTACTCCAAAGTATGACCTATTTAAGTTGGATTCAGAGGATAATTTGCATCTAACACACAGGGGTAGTGATATCCGCCTCAACAAATTCGGACTGGTGGATGGATCACTGTATCAACAATCAAGTCACAAAGAGGGGGGAAGGGGCAATCCGGGAATTATTTGATGATAGACAAAATGCTGCTACCATAATAGACAATGCGGCGTCTAACGTCATTGATGGCACAGATCCCGATGTAACTGCACTGTTGGAGGATATCGAACAATTAATAGGGAAACAGATGTAGCTGTTCAGACTGATGCTCCCCCACTACCCCTACGGGAGCTCGTGGGACTCGACAAGCAGCTTAGAACTATACGAGGGACATTATCAGCTCAAGAAAGCAAGCTTGTGAAAAGTGACCAATAACTCGAAGAGGCAAGAGACCGCCTGGAAGCAACCAGCGATAAAGACGAAAAGACAAGTATACGCAGAGAGATTAAACAGCTGGATGGTCTGCAAGAAACTCTACAGACTATCATAGACACACTTCGTGGTGATATGAAGTCTCAGGTACGGAAAATAGGTGACCTTGCGCGTGAGCTTGTATATAGCGACCTTTCTCTGTGAGAAAAATTGGTTAAGTTGTTTCGAGAGCAAGGTGAGACGATTGCTTCCATTCTGACCGCGTTTGGGTTTATAATATCCACTATTATACTGGCACTTGGGTTGGGAGGGGTTCCCGTGCCAACACCACAGCTGACGCCGGATAATGTTGTCAAAGCACTGGGTCGGGTGATGAAACGTTTTGGTAAATGTCTCGCTGCAGCTCTACCGGGCATTATTGGTGGTACCCTTTCTTTGCTTTTCAATCTAATTGGTGACATATTCACAAAGGTAGGGAGTCACTTGTGGGCACTTATGCTTGCAGTTGGTTGTGCACTTATCGCATGGGTATCCAGGCGATCAAATTAAATATATATTATGATATTTAATACCACAATGTATTACAGCACGCATACTTCATTTCATTTATTTGCATATCGTCACCGGAGAACCCACCAATCTCCAATTTCTGCTCCAGGTAAGCGAAGTAGGAATCAATGATGTGTGCTTTACCAGTGGTTGGTATAACCTTGATAAGGATAGGGGAATGAGTGTTATGTTAATTGATAGTGGAAGGGTCAAGATAATGAAGGTTGAGGCAGGCCTGTATAATTTCAATATGATTAAAAGAAGATTAGATGAAGGGATAATCCAAAATGATGCGGGTGGTATTGATTTAGAGCCGGCTACTGCACCGATCCGTATAAGTGTGCCAGATAATATTAGACTTCTTTTAAGTGAAAATCTCTTAGAGCTATTGGGTTCGAACTTACTAATGAAAATAAGGCAATGAACCCAGGTGTGTATAGGAGCGATCGTGTACCTACCCTTATGATGGATCTTTCCTTAAACATTCACCTCCGAGAGTTAGATGTTTCGCATAACCTTGTTGATAGACATCCAACGGATAGACTTGGTAAATTTCTTGTGAGTAAGACTGATATAGGCCGAATTACTCATATACGATATAGTCATCCAAGAATGCATCGACTTGCGAATGACGTGTTACTTAAGAATAATCAAACCAACTAGTGATGGTTTCACAGACATTGGTATCAACAATATTAACGACAGCATTCGTGTTCTTGTGTGGGCTGTTTTAGGTGCTCAAGCACAAACTCGCAGTCAAATTCTTGGTGGTGGTGGTGCTAGTCTGGATGCTCAGCAACACTATATTCATAATGTTAAGGATGCAGTGGCTGCTCCTATAGATCTCCCATTTTCTATTTAACGATATCAGCATACCCTGACCTATGCCTCAACTCCTTTAGATTTCAGTCTGGGTCAAGATTTGTACATGACTCCTGGCAATATGCTTTTGCGTATAGATACTTAAATTGGCTACAACAATAATATTATTGATGCTTAAGACATTGCTATAGGTAAGCACCATAATATAAATTTTATCACAGCCCCAGAACCTCTGGTTCTTCATTCGGGGGTATAATACGGCAGCCTACCGGATCCAAAACACCAAGTTCCGGGGGTCAGCAGCCTACCGGATACAGTTCCGGGGGTCGGCAGCCTACCGGGTGGGGTGGATGATACACTAGATGCTAAAATGGAAAAAAAGCATTATCGTTTGTTATCATCGGCGCTTTAATTCTGGGGGTTATATACAAAATATACAAATAAAAAATATAAAAAATATAAATATATATATATATAAAGAAAAAAATATATATATATATATATAAATATAAATATAAAAAATATATCTATTTTTTTCTGTCATAAATTTTCAATAGTGGTGGGTAAAAAGTGCATCAAAACGTCCCAGAATCAGTGGAAACAAAAAAGATGCAGAAACGATCGCAAAAGTGTCCCAGATCAGTGGAAACAAAAACGACCGCAAACATGTCCCAGAACCCCCTCTCTTTTGTGAAATTGTATTTTTAATGGGCTTGACCCCATACGCTAGTGAATTGTGCAGACGATCAGGATATTCCGGAATTTGATTCATCCATTATGGTCACGTGAATTTCGGCCATGTGACATTATTTAAATGGATTTCCGGAAATGACCAATTCTGATATGAAAAGGTCTATAGGCCCCTATCTAAAATCAGCAAACTTTGTGGAGTGAAGCTGATGAAGGTTAAGCTACTCGGCCCACCATGCTACCGGTTTGAAATCCGTTTAACGACACCACCCACAACATCACTCTAGCCTACATGTAAACTATATGAGTGTTCTCCATATTTGGAGGAGATCAACAAGAAGAAGATGGCGGTCGTCAGCTTGCAAGTTGGAGTGCAGTGATAACATAGCCTAGGCTACTAGACCTAGTCAACTTCAGTGTACTGCGTTTCAAGCCTCACGTTTATCTTACCGGCCTCACACTTTTAACTACGACCGAGACATAGACTATGAATATTTAGCTTGCCTTACGAATTTTGTGCGCTGTTTCTGTAACTTTTTTTAAATTTCATTTCATGATCATTTATTTCCACATTGTGCAATATATACAAAAATTGTGACAAAAACAAAACAAAAGTAAAATACATTTGAATTTTGAATATAACAAAAAACATAAGTTTCTGACCTTGTTACCAGTATTACTAATACATTGCAATGGAAAGTATTTTTCTACACCCTTAAAATCTGCTGAAACAAATATATGTTATGTTTCTTAAAGTGTAAGCTTTCTACAGTAGGTCTAGGCCCATGTCTTTATTTAAGGTCTTTTAGTAAGATCTTCCTTTACAAATGGGTAAATTTTTGCGCGAAATGTACCTAATTTTTTCTAGGGCTAGTGTACACAAAGTCAACAACCTAACGTTAGTGGCAAACGTAAAATCTTCCGAAGATAGACCCTGGCAGTGTAGTCCTTTACCACATGATTTACTACAGAGTACCATGAGAAAATCCAGACTGGTGTCTTAGTTCACCTTTATGGAGTTTGGTTTGAAGAATAAAAAGAAGAATACTCGAGTTTAGTTTAAACATCATGGTCATCACACTATAATTTAAGTTATGATTTTTTGCTTCCACATTTCAGTAACGTTACTAACTAAGGCCTACTTTAAGTTGCCCAATACAATGCAAAAGTCAAATGCGTAGCTTATTCTGTCGTATCAGTTCGATTCGTACCGTTGATCGAGGACTCAATAAGTCCCCCAATCGGGAGAGTCAAGCATGCGCATTGAGTTTACACTGATATATGAAAGCCGCCATTTTAATTGTGAAGTTTCAGTCATAGACGCTTACCAGACGTTTCATTGAAGGTGTGTTACAAAGTTTGCTTTGTTTATGTTCAATTTCGCGAAAGTAAAATAACTTCGTTACTATCAAGTAGTTATTGCTAAATAATTTTCACAAACTCACAAGTCATTTCTCATAATTTCAGAAAACCTTGGGAAAGTGCGACTACCTAACGGTAACCCATAATAAAAATTCATCACTTTTCTTCAAATTTCTCAAAAACCGCACCGTGAATTTTAAAAGCGCACGGTGAAAAGATAATTCATATGCCATTATTTGAAATCGTGAAGAAAAATTCGAACCCTTCGCAGTTGTTTGAGTTCCCCTCGCTCAAAATGTGTCTGATTCCTGTGTTATTCCTATACAAACTTTGAATTTGGATAGATGCATTTTGGGATACCTCTGTAAAGGGATCCCCCGATCGGGAGAACAAAACTGTTCTCCCGATCGGGGGTACGAGCCGGACAGCTTATTGGCATAGCACACTGCAGCACAAGAAAATGTAAACTGAATGAAATCCTCATTAATTACGCAAAAAACCTAACAGTTGCAACAGTTTTCACTTGTTTATACGTGTGAGATGAAGAACAACATGTGATTTGTTACCAGTAAAAGAGATTCGGCAGGTATTCCGCAGATATTCGGCGATGAATGTGACAAGCAATGCGGCGCAACAATGGCGTCCTGCTTCAATCTTTAACTTGATATGTAGCGCGCTTCTTAAAGAGGGAGGCTCGTCTCAGTAAAATACGGTAAAAATGGGGGATACTATGTTTTGACGTCACTCCTGGTTGTGGAGGCAAGATCCGATCCTCTGTCTGTTTGTACCACGCAGTACAGCCAGAAACTAGCATGTACGTTGTGTGTGCAGAATTGCATACACAGCGCATTACATTACTGTGACGAGAAACTTATTTGTTTTTTTTCAATGCTTTTTTGTCAGAAAACAAAAGTTAAATTTTAGTATTATAATACTACAATGATAGTTACCAAATGAAAATTACTGAGAAAAAAAAAAAAGAAGAAGATGAAAGCAAAAGTTAAAATAAACGATTCTACCGGGGTTCGAACTCACTACATGATTTGAAAAAAGATGATAACGGCCACCGCAACCGTCTGGGCTAAATCGTGTGGTAACTCTTGAAGTGTTTTAAATACCTATATACCTTGCAATACAAGACAACAAATTGTGCGGCAAAATTTCAACCAATCAAAAAATTTGAAAGGATTTCTAAATATTGTGCACATATGACGATTTCGCCTCTTTAATGATATGCAAGTAACTATGGAAATGACGTATGCGATTTCGTTCGACGTAAATATTACGGTCAATATACCGTAAAGCGCTATTTTCTTAGACAGTTAGTCGTTATTTACGGTCCTGAACAGTAAAAACTAACCCTGAAGTCTCTGTCTCAGCTTTAACGGTCAAAGACCGTCGCACGCAGAAGACAGTCTTCACCGTATGGTTTTAACGGTTATTTGTGTGTAGAAAGTTTGTTTTGTTTTTTTACAGTGTATAATCAACACTGACTTGTATGTCACTAATGGGGGTAGTGCTGCAGGGGTCTGCACTCCGCCTCTAATTCCAACATATTGATGTGCCGCTGGCTCCACTTGACCTTGGTCTAAGTGTGCTGCGTCCGTCACCAAAGTGACGGTAGGAGATAAGAGGCGGGGAAAAAGAATGGGATAGGTCTATAGTTATCATAACATATGCGTGATGGCTGACTGTGAAAGTGGAAAAGGTAGAGAAATCCCTCGTCAATCGATTGAAACTGTAGATCACTCATGCGAAACTGGTACCATATCTACAAGGCTTGCTAGATACTTAAGAATGCCCGGCCTGGACGGCTAATTGCCATTCCCTAATCGGCCCGACAAATGTCTAAAACCGCCCCAAGTAAGTCAGTAAGTGGAGGTCTGAGTACCGTACTAGGTCTGACTTCTGCCGGTAGACCACCCAGCCTAAATGGCGGATAAGGTCGAGGACCTGGTGGTAAGGAGACCGCCGTCTCCGAGTCGTCTACCACTCACTATTAGCCAGTCGTCAAGGTACATACAGATCATAGTGCCGTTTTTTCCTAGGGACGCAGCAAACCCCCTCGTCAAGCTCGTGAAGAAATGGGAAGTCGTAGAGAAGCCAAATGTCAGGGCTCTTAAGGTGTAATTGTGGTTCTCGAAGAGGAACGTCACAAAAAGCGTCTATGGCTCCGGTGGATTAGGATGTGAATTAACTTGATCTATGGACGTGGCGCAAAGAGCCTGACATAAACTAGGATAGATAGAATGAAATGTCTCCATCTTGAAGTGTTTTGGTCTGATGAACTTGTTCAGGGGCCGCAGGTGGGTCTCCATTTGCTGTTTTTCTAGGAGGCTAAGATAAACGTGAAGGTGATACCCGGTTCTGCTGCCTTTTGACAAGCAGGATCGAGATTTCTTCTCGAAAGAGCCATTCGGGCGTTGGATCTTATGGTATGGGAGTCGCATGGAGGACTCCCCCACTGGTTTGGGAGGTGAACTGCAGACAATAACCCTCTAAGATTATCCGACGTAATTTTTTCACACAAACCTGCAAACTTCCCAAAGCACTCCGACAGGCCATCTCTCTATGGGGGTGCCGGGATCAAACCTATTGCCTTCTCTTCCCTCAGCCACGGGAACGTCCCGAGCCATGGGGTGGCATGTTCGTTGTCCCCAGAAGGCCGCCGAATGGGCCCTGTGCTCATTTAAGCCCAAGGACTGAGGGTGGCATCCACATGATGGAAAGCTGCCATCATTACTCACCGACAAAGAGCGAGCCACAGCTGAACTGTTGGAGGTAGTGAGGTGCAACAGACTGTAACTGTGTAAGATGGGATGTGGAATAAGACAATGTCCATGAAGGAAGCATCCATGTTCTTGAATGTTCCACTGGTTGTGAATGCTGCAGGGAAATATATTGATCAATTCTTCAGGTGCAGAGGATGATGAAGCTACAGATGACGAGTTTCTGTCTTTAAAGAATGGCTGTATCAATCTGAAGGGAGAACAGAAAATATTCAGGATTTTAGATGCTAATTTAGGCCTCATATTAGAAGTATATTTCAGCAGAGTGTGGCAATATTTAATGCTGGTAGTATGACAGATCAATTAATAAAGCAGCTCCTATCATAACATCCAGGAAGAAGTGAACAAGCATGTAGATGTATATGCTGTTAAATAATTTACGTTATTATAAGATATTTGTTTTGACATGTAACGAGCAAAAATATATGTCAAAACCGCTTGTCATTGGAAGAATTAAATCTATCACTGTTTCAGATATCATTTCGCTTAATTATTTGTCTAATAACAAGTAGACCTTATTTTGGTTTATCTACAATGTTCTCCATGGGATCGTCTTGCTCAACAAATTATTGTATAGATTTTATTGTAAAACAAATTGCGCTGTGTTGTTTGTTTCACATCAGAATTGATTATAGCAAAATTGCAATATCATAGAATGGCAGCCATTTTGAATTTATGCAAAATAGTCACTGTCCTCCTGTTGATTTTTGGGAGACTTTTTCCTGTCAGTTGGGGGCCTTTCTGAACTAAGTTGGAGTCAAGTCAGTGTACAATACACTTCATAGTACATTGAAATATTTGACACAGGAAATGATTAAATAGGAAAACTGCTTAACTTGCTTATATGAGGGCGGCCATTTTGGTTTTATGCCAATTATGCAGTATCCCATGGGTAATTTGTCTTTGAGAAATCTTTTCTGTCAAGTTGGGATCTTTCGCAACTGAGTTTTTGTATATTAAGGACAAAATAAATTAATATATTTGAGCTTGGAAAGGGTTCTTTGGGGAAAACTTCTTCTGTATTTCTTATATAATGGCGACCATTTTGAAATTAGTCATGTTTCACTTTATCGATTTTGGTAGACTTTTTTTCTGTCATTCTGTTGACCTTTCTAAGCAGATTGGTGGTAAAATCAAAACTATAACAATTTGTGGTGGATTAATCCACAAGATGCCTGTTCTATAAGTGATGAGCGAGTTGTTCAAATGGCGGGTCGAGTCTTATATAACGGGCGGGTGGGTTTAATCAAAGAGCTATCGGGCTAGTTGATCCTACGTAAAGGGATGACGATTGAGAAAAATGTTTCGGGCGTGTGGGGTTTTCAATATAAAGGGCAGTTATGAGGTCTAATATATATGGCGGGTGCTTCCAATGCAGGTCTAAGGGGTTTGCGGTGGATCCAATATAAGGAACGGGTGAGTGATTCCAATAAAAGCGGAAAGCTGATGGGTTCAATACTAGGGCACGCTGGTTGGTTCAATATTAGGGGTGGGAGAATGTTTCTAATCTAGGGGTGGGTAGGAAGGTCCAATATGAATGGCGGGAGTGTGAGTCCAACAAAGCCGTTCGTTAGATGGGTCCAATATAAAAGCCTGGCTGGTGGGTCACAAATAAGAGGTGGCGGGAGATCTCATAAGGGTGTGTCCAATATACGGGGCTAGCAGGTGAACGCAAATTAAGGGACAGGTAGAAGAGGCTAATTTATTATTTGGTGGGTGGTTCCAATATATCATGCGTGGGTCGGTATTTCCTGATTGTGGGAATGGCGGGTACTTTCTTTTTTGAGGGTCGGCTGGTGGCTCCTTAATAAAGGACGGGTGGGGGCGTTCTTATTATGGGGCTGTGGATGGTTCCTTAACTTAGAGGCGAATAGGTGGTTCATTATAAAGAGGAGAGCGGGTTAATTCTAATCTTAGAAATAGGTGGGTTCTTTTTTTTTTTTTGGTTTGGGTGGGTGGTTCCTTATTAAGTGCCAGGCAGGTGGCTCCTTATTAAGGGTCGGGTGGGTCGTTCATTATCAAAGGGCGGGTGAATGTTTCTTTATTAAGATAAGAGGCGGGTAGGTGGATCCTTAATAGAAAGGCGGGTGGATGGTCCTTTTATTTATGGGGCGAGTAATTGGCTTCTTAGATTGGGCTGGGCAGGTGGTCTTTATTTAAGGAGTGGGGTCGAGGGTTCCTTGTTAAGAGGTGGGATGTTCTTTTTTATTTTAGATGAGAATGCTTAGGTTGTTCCTTATTAGGGAAGGGCGGGTTGTTTATCATTAACAGTTTTGCGGTTCCTTACTTTAGGGGCAGGAAGGTGGTTACTTATAAATGGGTTTGCAGATGGTTCCTATATTAGGGTGTGTAGTTACTTATTAAGGGAATGGAGGAGCTTGGTTTTTTTTTTTTTCAAGGGCGTGTGGATTGTTTCCCATTAAGGCGCTAGCGGATGGTTCCTTAATTTAGGGGCGAGTCCTTACTTAGGGTCGGGCAGGTGGTTCCTTATTTTACAGGCGGGAAGGTAGTTGCTTATAAATGGGATTGCGGATGGTTCCTTATTTTAGGTGTGGGCAGATGGGTGGATGGTGCCTTATTTAGGGCAGATGGGTAGTTCATTATTAAAGGGCGCGAAAGTTAAGCTTTTATATGGGTGTTGGTGGTTCCCTATTTAGGGCCGGGCAATTGGATCATTATTTAGGAAGGCGGGTGGTTCCTTATTAACGTGTTTGCGGATGGTCTCGTATTAATGGGCGAAGTGGTTTCTTTGTAATGATCTCGCGGATGGTTCCTTATTGAAGGGACGAGTGTGTGGCTTCTTATTTGGGCCGGGAGGTTATTTCTTATTTGGTGAAAAGGGGAAGGGGGTCGCGTTGATCCTTATTTTAGGAGCGAGTGGATAGTTCCTTATAATGGGCTTGTGGATGATTCCTTATATTTTGGTACGGGTGGGTGTTTCCATATTAAGAGCGGATGGGTGGTTCCTGTTTAATGGGCCTGCGGGTGGTACCTTATTTTATGGGCGCGGTGGTTCCTTTTTAAAGATGTTTTTCATGGTTCTTTATTTTATGAGCGGTTGGGTTGTCCTTATTTTAGGGGGTGGGTGGTTCTTTATTTAATGCTGAGCAGATGGTTCCAAGTTATTTAGGGAGGGGGTTCCTTATTGATGGCCTTGCGGATGGTTTCTTATATTTTGGTACGGGTGGGTGCTTCCTTGATTTAATGGGCTTGCGGATGGATGGTTCCTGATTAATGGGCTTGTAGATTTTTCCTTATTCTAAGGGCGAAAAAGTGGTTCCTTATCAAGGAGCTTGCAGATGATTCTTTATTTTAGGGGCGGAAATGTGGTTCCTTATAAATGGGCCCGCTTGTGGATAAAGTTTCTAATTTTAGGGGCGGGAAGGTGGTTCCTTATAAATGGGCTGCAGATCATTCTAAATTTCTTTTGGGGTGGGTTCTTTATTAAGGGTGGGCATATTGGTCTTTACTAGGGGTGGGTGGGCGATTCCTTAGTTTGCACTACGCAGGTAGTTTCTTATTTAGGGGTTGTTTCTTAATTCAACGGGAGAGTCCTTACTGAGGAATGGATGTATGGTTCTTCATTAAGAAGCAGTCGGATGATTCCTTGTTTTAGGGCGGATGGGTGATTCCTTATTTTAGGCTGGGCAGGTCGTTCCTTTCTTAGCGGCTGGGGAGTGGGCTCTTACTAGAGGGTTCAATGGATGGTTCCCTATTAATAGGCCTGCGAACGGTTCCATATTTTAGGGGTCGATGGGTGATCCGTTATTGAGCGGCGGGAGTTTGGGACGTTTTCAGGGGCGTGTGGATGGTTTCAAATTAATGATCTCGTGGATGAGTACTTCTTTTAGGGGCGAGTAGGTGGTTTTTTATTCAGTGAAATGGGTTGTTTCTTTTTTTAAGGGGTTGTGATTCCTTATCTTAATAAGGTTGGGTGGGTGGGTCATTACTATAGGGGGCCATTTGGATGCTTCCTTCTTAATGGGTTTGCAGATGGTTCCTTATTTTAGGGGCGGATTGGTGGTTCCTCATTTGGGGCCGGCCGGTGGTAATAAGACTTATTTATAGGGGTTGTTTCCATATTATAAGTGGGCGGTTCCTTACTGATGGGCTTTCTGATGGTTCCTTATTTTAGGGGCAAGTGGCTGATTTCTCATTAATGGGTTTGCGGATGGTACCTTGAATAAGGGGCTGTCGGGTTGGTGGTACTTATAGGGACTCGTCCTTTTAAATCGGTCGACTGGTAGATCCTTCATTAGAAACTGGCGGGAAGGTCTTTATTAAGAGGCGCGAGAGTCAAGGCTTTTTAGGGGCCGAGTGGACGCAAGGATCTTTATTAACCCTTACTCTACCAGCACTGTTTTGAAAATGCGCTCGGGAGGCGGGGCCAAAGACGGGGCACCCAAAACGGCGATAATATCGCCGCGTGGTAGAGTAAGGGTTAATCAAGGCGTGATTATTGAAGGGTCCTCTGTCTTCCAGGCAGAAAAATCGGGCCCCTTCCGCTTTCGGGACCCGCTGGGCCGCCCACCGGGATTATGCTGCCTATATTTTCGGGTTGGCGCATATGTCGCGGGTTGATTAACCATTACTCTACCAGCACTGTTTTGAAAATGCGCTCGGGAGGCGGGGCCAAAGACGGGGCACCCAAAACGGCGATAATATCGCCGCGTGGTAGAGTAAGGGTTAATCAAGGCGTGATTATTGAAGGGTCCTCTGTCTTCCAGGCAGAAAAATCGGGCCCCTTCCGCTTTCGGGACCCGCTGGGCCGCCCACCGGGATTATGCTGCCTATATTTTCGGGTTGGCGCATATGTCGCGGGTTGATTAACCCTTACTCTACCAGCACTGTTTTGAAAATGCGCTCGGGAGGCGGGGCCAAAGACGGGGCACCCAAAACGGCGATAATATCGCCGCGTGGTAGAGTAAGGGTTAAGCGACTCGCGGATGATTCCTTACCTAGGAGGCAAGTATGTGGTTCCTTTTTAATGGGCTAGCAGATGCTTCCTCATTTTAGGGGAGTCTTTTATTAAGGAGCGGGAGAGTTTGGGGGTTTTATGTGGCGGGTGGATGATTCCTTGTTAAGAGACTGGCGGGTGGTTTCTTATTTGAGGGGCAAGTAAGTTGTTCGTTATTTAGGGCCAAGAAGGTTGTTCCTTAATTAGGAGAGGGCGGGTTTATCTTTAATTTAAGGTTGGGTAGGTGGTTCCTTATTAATGAGCTTGAGGGTGGTTCCTTATTTTAGGGGCTGTCAGGCTGGTCCTTACTTAGGAGACGGTGATTCCTTTTTGAGGGGGAGTGTTGTTTATGGGCTTGCGGATGCTTTTTTTTTTTTCTGGGCGGTTGGGTGGTTCCTTACTAATTGGCTTGCGGATGGTTTCTTATTTCAGGGGCGGGTGGATGGGTCCTTATTTAGGGCCGGGCAGGTGGTTACTTATTTGGGGCGGGTGTTTCCTTATAAATGTCCTTGCGGATGGTTCCTTATTTCAGGGGCGGGTGGGAGGTTCCATGTTACTTGGCGGGAAAGTTTGCGGTCTTTATGGGGGGATAGATGGTTCCTTATTAATGGTTGGGAGAGTTTTGGGTCTTTATTGAGAGAAGGATGGGTTTTTATTTAGAGGTTTGCGAATGGTTCCTTAATTTAGAGGCGGGCGGGTTTATCCTTACTTAGTGGTAGATGGTCGATTCCTTATTAATGGATTTGCGGATAGTTCCCTATTGAAGAGGAGGTCGGGGTTCTTTAATTAGAGGCTCCTTATTAGATGGTTCCTTATTAATGGTTCCTTAAGGGCTTGTGGGTGGTTCCTTAACGAGCGGGTGGATGGTTTCTTACTTAGGGCCTGGTAAGTGGTTCTTTATTTAAAGGGTGGGTATTTTCTTATTAATGGGATTGCGAATTGTTTCTTATTTTAGGGGTGTGGGTGGTTTGGTATGAATGAGGTTGAGGATGGTTCCTTTTTTTAGGAGCGGGTGGGTGGTTCCTTATTGAGAGGCGGGTGGGTGGGTCTTTATTATATAGGGCTAGTGGGTGCTTTTTTGTTACTGGGCTTGCAGATGGGGTTTTTTCTAGGCGGATGAATGGTTCCTAATTTATAAGGGGTGCTCTATTAGGGGTGTGGGTGGCTCGCTATGAATGAGATTGAGGATGGTTCCTTATTTTAGGAGCGGGTGGGTGGTTCCTTATTGAGAGGCGGGTAAGCGGGTCATTATTATATAGGGTCAGTGGGTGGTTCCTTATTAATGGACCTGCGGATAGTTCCTTATTTTAAGGGCGGTCGGATGAGTCCTTATTTAGAGGAAAGTGAAAGGTTCATCTCAATCATGCCCGAATCGTTATATCATAATCATGTTCTGCCAACTCGGCATCATGCTGACAACATCATACTTGGACCGTCGGGCAGAGATTTAAAATCTTGGATGTGTGTAAGTTCTGTTGAAATTAGAGACACGTTTCAATCATGCCTGAAACGTCTAGATATCATAATCATCTTCAATCGACTCGGCATGCTGCTGATTGAGCTCGGGTTGGGCAACTGCAAGGGACGACGGTATATATTTTAAAGTGAAGAGCCCTGATGATCATGAGCCATTTTTGGACATCAAAAATTATATATCTTGAAGGGGCTTCGCCCCTTGGACTCTATCAGAGCTACATCCATGAACCCAACAATTGAAATTTCTCCCTGTCTGATAGTGTTTCAAAATGGTAACCCAAATGCTTATCTGAGTAGATTTTAACATTAGAATTTAAATTTTCTTCTTTTCATCACTTGCATTTCGGATTTTTGTGTTGATTTTAGGCCACTTCGGGGGAAAAAACCAATCTTCAGACCAAGACTTTACCCTTGAGCCTTCCAATTATGCCCGAACTTTTTATCAATTTACAGGGGAAATTTCTCATCTGCCTGTTTAGAAATGGTAACCGAAATGCTTATCTGATTCTAACATTATAATCTAAAATTGCCTCCTTTTTATCAAATACAGTTTGGAAGTATGTCTGTTTGTGAAGATTTTAAGCCATTTTGGAGCTTAAAAGCAAGAAATCTTTAGATCATAGCTCCACCTATAAACCCCTAAATAATTTTGCCCCTATTTTCTCAGTGTTTAGGGGAAATGTATCCTCTGCCTGCATTTTTAGAAATGGTAACCCTATATAATGCTTTTCCGACAGATCTGAGTAGATTTTGTCTTCTCATCATCACTTAAATTTTCCGAAATTGATCAATTTTCGTTGATTTTCACCCATTTGGGGCATCAACAGATCAAACACAACTTCTTTAAACTACGGCTTCGTCCATGAATCCCACAATTTACCCGAATTTTCTCAATTTCAAGGAAAATTTCTCTATATTGACCTATGCCTGTTTGTGAATGTAACCCAAATGCTTATCCAGCTATCTCAGTAGATTTTAACGTTCGAATTTGAAATTGTCCTCTTTTCATCACTTACATTTCGGAACAGCCTTTATGTTGATTTCAAATTATTTTTAGGGCATCAAAAAGAAGAATCTTTAGAGCTCCCGGGGATTCACCCCTGGATCCTTTCCAAGGCTTCGCCAATGAATCCCACAATTTTGCCCAAATTTTCTCTATTTTTAAGGAAAATTCTCCTCTGCCTGTTCTGAAATGGAAATTTTTATCCGAGTAGATATTTAACATTAGAATCTGAAATTGTCTTCTGTTCACCATTCTGGAAAGTTATGTTGATTTTAAATCATTGTGGGGCAACAAAATCAAGAAATCTTCAGAGCTTGCGGGGTTTCGCCCCTGGACCCAAACTTCCAGGACTACGCCCATGAAACCCACATTTTTGTTTAATTTGCAGGGAACATTTCCCCTCTGCCTGTTTCGAAAGTAACTCCAAAAATTAACTGACAGTCCAAGTCAGTCAGTAGATTTAAACATTAGAATTTGAAATGGTCTTCTTTCATCGCTTACATTTTGGAAATTTTTGTTAATTTTAGGCAGACGGTTGCTTTTCAATAGGCAGTCGGGTGAGTTCTTAGAACTGGGCTGGCGAATGTCCCTTTATTTCAGTGTATTTAGCAGTCCGGGAGCAGCCTGAAAAACTGGGTACTTTGAAATTCCAAAAAAATTGGGTACTTTTATGTATAACGTCATCGCATGAGCCTACACATTTGAATAGCCCACACTAAACGTTTGAGGTTTCTCATTTTCCGCTCCGGATTGTCCAAAATTTCACTGGATATCCTGAAATTTTTGAGACAAATATTAAATAGATAATTCAAAACATTTTGCCGCTGCTTTTTAAAATTCATTGCCGCCTTTTTGAGAAAATCAATCAGGATTTTTCTTAAACAGCGGCAAAAAGTTTATCCGTCTCCAAAATTTCAGGATATCCAGTGAAATTTTGAACGATCCGGAACGGAAAATGAGAAACCCCATACGTTTAGTGTGCATGGGCTAGTCAAATGTGTAGGCTCATGCGATGGCGCAATACATAAAAGTACCCAATTCTTTGGGTATTTAAAGGTACCCAGTTTTTCAGGCTGCTCCCGGACTGTTTAGGCTACGGATGGGTTGGAGGATTCCATTTAGTTTATGTGATGGCAGGTGCCATCTTATTGAGACCGTGGGCGGGCAGGAGGTTCCTTATTTATAGGTGGCTGGATTTACTCGTTACCAATGGGCGGCCGTGGGTGGTTCCTTATTTATGGGCTGATGTGAAGGTCCTTATTTAGGGCGGCGGGTCAGTAGTTTTGTTCTTTAGGGGAGGGGCATGGTCCCTTATTAAGGGAATGTTTGGTTATTTTGTTTTCATAGTGTAAGGCAATAGCTTAGCTAAAATATGACAGGAAAAACCATTCTCCCCCACTTGCCGGGAATTTTCAAAAAGTGGGAAAATTTGCGCAATAGAAATTCAGTATGTTAAATTGTTTTAGTAATTCTGGGATCGGTTAGAAATCAACGGAGTTTTTTTCTCAAAATATTTGACTTTTTTCCAAAATAATTCCAAAGTATTTCTTGAAAATATCCAAAGTTTTTCCTTAAAATGTCCGTTTCTTTGCTCAAAATTCCGACGTTTATATTTCTCCTCAAAACTTCCGACTTTTCCCTTAAAGTTTCCAGTAAGGGGGATGGGGGAATGGCTGTACGCATTGGTTGGTGCAACAGTTGCCCCTGGCAAATTCCTTGAATACAAGTCATTGTGACTTACGTGTGCTTTCCCTTGCATATGCCTAAAAGTTCAACAACAACAAAGTTGACAGGTTGAACGAATTTTGAACTTCATTTTTAATATCCCATGACTTCAGAGATTTAATGTGATACATATCTTGAAAAAGTTGAAAAACTTTACTTCTCCACTTCTACCCCCGCTGTGTACAGCTCTCTCTCTCTCTCTCTCTCTCTCTCTCTCTCTCTCTCTCTCTCTCTATATATATATATATATATATATATATATATATATATATATATATATATATATATATATATATATATATATATATATATATATATATATATATATATATATATATATATATATATATATATATATATATATATATATATATATATATATATATATATATACATATATATACATATATATATATACATATACATAGGCCTATATATATATATATATATATATATATATATATATATATATATATATATATATATATATATATATATATATATATATATATATATATATATATATATATATATATATATATATATATATATATATATATATATATATATATATATATATATATATATATATATATATATATATATATATATATATGTATATATATATATATATATATATATATATATATATATATATATATATATATATATATATATATATATATATATATATATATATATATATATATATATATATATATATATATATATATATATATATATATATACATATATATATATATATATATATATATATATATATATATATATATATATATATATATATATATATATATATATATATATATATATATATATATGTATATATATATATGTATATATATATATATATATATATATATATATATATATATATATATATATATATGTATATATATATATATATACATATATATGTATATATATATATATATATAGATAGATATATATATATATATATATATATATATATATATATATATATATATATATATATATATAGATATATATAGATATATATATATATATATATATATATATATATATATATATATATATATATATATATATATATATATATATATATATATATATATATATATATATATATATATATATATATATATATATTTATTCAAATATATATATATATATAAATATATATATATATATATATATATATATATATATATATATATATATATATATTATATACATATATATATAGATATATATATGGTTTTTCCCCTGCAAAAACGGTCTAGCTATACGCCAATGGTGGGAGGGTTAGGCGGTTCTTTATGTATGGACGGTTAGATTAGTTCTTTATTGAAAGAATTATGATTTTCCGTGACTTACGCAAATTTTAGAAAATAAGAAATTTGTTTTTCTTCACAATCCGATCAGCAAGCTTAATTGCTCCCACTATACTTGTCCCCTTTTGGCCACACTCATGGGCGGCTCGCCAGGGGCAATGGAACACAAGCAAATAACTTCGGCCAAACACACACTCATCCACACACACTTTTCAGAGAGATACAAATGTTGTATTGCTTCCATAAAATAATCATTAATATTTTCCTTACTATAGCAACTAATTCTTACTTCTATATTATGTTGGCTCAAAAACGTAAAATTTCATTTAGAGAAAAATAAATCCGTATAGCTTTCGCGCCCTCATTTTCAGGTATTTACCATTACAAAGAAAAAAATTGTGCTTTCACTAAATAATCATAAATACTCTTCTTACTTAGTTTTTGCATTCCTTTTTGTACTTAAGTTTTGTGGGTCCCCACCACCCCCAGACCACAGGAAGCATAATTCAGCTCCTTTCCACGACAATTTGCGATGTTTATAGGCTTTCGTCACAACTGTCGGTTAATAAAATGGTTTTCAGTTCCTTAAAAACGATTAACAACGAATTCAGCATACTTATTGTGTCTTAAATCAAAGTGAAAAGAAATTATCCCAAATGACTGAATGAGGCCTATTGGTATTCTTATCATGAACATCTTTTTGGGCTGTTGGGGTGGACTATCTAAAGAAAGGGTATTGAGGAGGTTGGACATCCGGGAATGTTGTGGTGCACGGCGACGTAACAATGCTTTTTTGACGATCTCGAACTTCAGTCGAAGGGGAAAACAAACAGTCAGTTATCATTGCAGTCAACGGGAAAAACATGTTTTTTGTCATTTTCCTAAAAATACTCTACAGAATTTATTTTTCTTAACAAATGTTATGTATTAGACAGTACTTTCCAATATATATGAGTACCATTAATTTTCGCTGACTGGCTGAGGCGACACAAAGTATTCATATAAAATATCCCATTGACTGTAATGATAAAGTTTCCCCTTCAACTTGGCAAAAATGGACTGAGCCCGTACACGGTTACATCGAACCGACCACCTCAATAGGGCCTATGTCCGCAGTTGAAATCTCAAACTTTCAGCTCCCGGAAGAAGAAAAAAAATTATAAATCCTTTTTATACACCATGTTCACCGATGTGGTTGATGCCTGTATATCACAATGAAGCTTACGAAGGATCCCGACATACAAAAAATAGGAAAATATTAATGTATTAATTTTCTCAATAGATATGATGCAAATTGCTAGTCTTATATGGCTAAATATTGGCTAATAGCTAAACTTCCCAGCCCCCAAAGGGGAAATGAAACGTGTAGGCTTTCGCCTTTCGTTTAAACTAATAACAGGTTAAAGATTTAAATTCGAGCATGTATATTGCATGTATGACAGATTTGTATGAACAATTATTTCTAGTAATCACCATTTTTATTGAGTTTTATGCAATGATAAAAATGGTTAATTGTTTAAACATTTTATCTTAAAACTCCCCAATTATTAATATTCTATTTTTTGTTATCAAAAATCTTTCATTTTGACCAAAAGTCTTCAATTTGAAACCAGATACTTATTATTATATATATATTCCTGTACAAATTTAAAACATTTGTAAAAAGATAAAAGTACATGCATATACATATTAAAACACATAGCAGAAAATAAAAGAATATGAATAAATAATCAAGGAGAAAAATTAAAGATAAAAGGTTTAAAACAGTAATTTGCATTTTGGCAATTTGTTAGGGTTTTGAAGGTTTCTGTTTGAACGTACTAGGTGACTTTGTAATGTATTGTGTAAAGGATGGTTTTGTTCTTTGTTGATTTTTGTCACCATTGCAATGAATTCTGATACCTCATGTTGGACCAAAACCCTTTCAATCTGAACCATATACCCTCTTCAATTTTCGATCGCAATTCTTCAATATTTGATCAAAATCTTCAATTTTGGACTGCGTCCTTTATTTTGTACCCATAGTCAAAATGGTCCGCATAATTATATTATAGCACCATGTACGCGTAGACGTATAATTTACGTATAATTTGACTGAATGCATAAACCAAAATGGTGTTTTGCGTGACCCTTCTGCTTGATGCTCCAGCTGGATAAGCCACTACCCCTTCCCAACCGAGGTGTTAACTGGAAGGGTTACTATGGGTAACTTCAAAAACCAACGGTTTTAAGATGGTCTTAAGACGATGGTAAATTAATTTTCCATCAGAAATTGCTCCTTCTCAAGATACTTCTTCTTTTTCGGGAAATTTAGGGAGATTCCTTTCTTCTAGTAGAAATGTTGTCAATTTTCCTACTTTTTTTTTTTTTTTTTTTCATTTAATTTTCAGAAAAAGTTGCCAAATATTACTAAAATTTCCAAAGATTTACCAAATTTCCCTTCATTTTCACTGAAGTTTTCAATTTTGTGTAAATAACTTCCAGGCCTCCCAACCACGAAGAAAGCATGCAACTGGGAAGGTGAAATACCCTAAAGTTATCCTACTATGTCGTACCGTATACGCTTTAAAATATGTCAATAAGAAACATACACGTGCCCCTTTAAATGAAGAAAACGCCCAAACTAGATTTCCTTCCCCGCGGCCCGATTAAATCTTCCCCCCCCCCCCCCATTCCCTTCCATCCCACCCCTATGTCAATAAGAAACATACATGTGCCCCTTTGAATGAAGAAAACGCGCAAACTAGATTTCCTTCCCGCGGCCCGATCAGATCCTTCCCACCCCCCTCCCCCCTTCTCCTTCCCTACTTCTCCCCCTTGACATTTTGGCTCCGCCCAGGCTGTCTTCCAATTGCACGTCGTATACTTTGTTGGCATATCAACAATGCATCAACAACAAACTGACAAACAAAGAAATATTCGTTTGCAATGAAATTTTGTCAGGTCACTGTGGCACTCCCTGGCAGGCACGTAGCCAGTCATGACGATTTGAGGGGGAGGGAGGGGGACATTTGAACGACAGCTCTGATGAAATTTTACACTTGTTTTGGACGTAATTGCCAATGGTACCATTAGCCACGCTATTTGGGGATGTAACCAAAGGCGTAGGAAGCAGGGAAGGGGCAGTTTGTCTCCTGAGAAAATTTCACCTTCACGGCTGAATGATTTCATCCCGATTGGGAGGTAAAACTTGTGAAGTCCTTATATCAAATTCAAAAATTAGGTCAAACTAAAGAAAAATTAGGTACAATCAAAGAAAATTTGGCAACTTTTCCAGAGATCGAACACAATTACCCAAAAATGAAGGAAAGTTTTTGAAAATTGAAGAACACTTCCAAAAAAAATGAAAGGAATTTCTCGAAAAAAATATAAAAAAATCCAGAAAATCGAAGAAAATTGTCCGAAAGTGAAGGAAATTGCTCGAAATGAAACAGATTCCACGAAAATTATTCAATCATCTAATATCAGTACTTCCAATGTATTGGAATTTCCGCACCTTCCCCACCCTTCCTCCCGCCTTCCCCTCCCGTTCCCCTTCCCCCTCCCGTCCCCCTTCCCCCTACCGTCCCCCTTCCCCGCCTGCGCGACAAGGTCTTTCTTTTATCGCTTATCACTAGGGAGTGTTCATCTAAATTCCTCCGGCGTCGCTGGACCACCAACTTGGGGGATGTTTGAAGGAGGTTCAGAACCCCTAGAAATGTTCCTAAGTTTAGGAGAAGCCTCTGGGTGGAGCAAAATTCAGTTTGTCTTAATTTTGAAAGACTGCAGAAAAGGGAATAATAATCGTAATAATAATAATCGTATTGCTTATATAGCGCTTTAGACTGTCATAGACTGTATCAAAGCGCTTTACAATTATTACCCTGGTCACTGGGCCTTAACTCTCCTGAAAACTTTCTCACTCCCTGGGGAGTCACAAGCCCGTTTTATCAGCAGCCATATACAGGCGCCGGGCTCCAAACACATAGAACTGTCACTGCCCTCACAGGTACCCATTACAGCTGGGTGGACTGAAGCAATTAATGAAGATAAAGTGTCTTGCTCAAGGACACAACACACTGGCCTGGCCGGGAATCGAACCCAGTGCCTTCCACACCAGAGCCCGACGCAGCGAACACTAGACGGACTTTAATGCATTCCATCTCCCAAAAAACCCATCCAAATATCAATTGTTTTTATCTTGTTTTTGCTTTTCGAAACTTTACTGAAAAAGATTAACTTTAATCATGGACCCCTCAGCAAAGAGCTTGTATGTAGAAGCTCTTTGCCCTTAGCCCCCTAAATCCGATACCAAAACAACCGTCCTTGTTAATATTTTTAAAGTACTCCATTGAGCTTCCCAAGTTTACCTCAATTATATACCGATCAATTATTCATCTTATTTTTTAAGTCTAAACATGGAGCTATAAACTGGTCTAAATAACCGCAATGTACCCCTGTGTAGTAACGTAACATACATATCAAATACAATGCAGCGCTAGATATATCAGATCCAGGCCATATCCTTGTACACTGCGCTGCATGCATCGCGTATACAAATCTCGTTCAAAATTTCATTGCATTGTGGGATACATGTGCAGCTTCACACCCAGTTCTCATATAAACAGACGCATTGCGGTTGTTACGTTAATTCTGAAGTACAAAATACAGATATGCATTGCATATGCACAATACAAACCAAAACCCAAGGCATCTCCACGCAAATTATTCAACACTAATAAGTTTAATCAGGAAGCTTTAATCCAACCGGCGATGATAATATGACAAAGTTAATCATTTTCTGAAGTAAAAAAAAAAAAAAAAAAAAAAATTAATGATTGGATATGAATATTCATATCCGTCAAAATGTCCTCCTTCCACTTTGTTTGTGTATACTTTTGTATTAGGCTTTGTTAAGTTTCCCTAACGATTGCTAATTACCAAATGTTCTTCCAAAGAAAATTGTTATTTGCTTCAACTTTTAGATTGCTTTAGTGTTCAATTTTTGTGTTTTTGATATTCCTGAACACTCGCTGTATGTAGAAAATATCAAACCTCTCAATTTTGTTTGGTATGCTGCTCGAGAAAACAGATGCGCCGACGCAGCACCTTGAAACCGAAGGAACGCCAAATGAGCAAAAACTAGGTGGCTAATATGCATTAAAGACAATGATCTGCGGCTGGGTGGTCAAAAATATTTAGTCAGTGCATGGAGTTAAAAAAGATGGTTAGTGATACATTTCATTCGCTGTAACAGCTCCCTGGTCATAGCTCATATTTATAAGGCGATGATAAAATCTATTGCTGGTGGTGAAAAATGTAAGTCTAAGTTTTGACGGACTAAAAGAATTCATTGACGCGCGAAAAATCGGTAAAAGTGTTTTTTTGTTGTGTTTTTTTCTTGGCGCTGAATATTTGTTACCACCGATTGTTATTTTAATCTCCGCTACAGTGACGCGTGAACAGCAATGTTAGAAATTTTGAGGAAAAAAGTACGAATATTTTATGGAAAATATAATAATGAATTTTGATAAAAAAAAACTCTACACCTAAAGTAACTGAATTAAGACCGATTGCTTTTATCAGGACTACGAAAAAACATTTTTTTCTATTTTCTAAATTACAATCTGCACAAATTTTCCGAGTTTTCAGAAATTTCTGGCAAGGGCACGGGGAAATTATCCCCTCGCTTCTCCCCTCCCGACACTGGCGTCGCTAATGGGAAAAGAGGGGGGAAGTTTCCCCAGCCCGGAATTTCCCCCCCCCCCCCGCCCCCCTGAAAAAGAAAGAGGAAAATTTGCACAACAAATATCAGTGTTTTGCCACAAAATATCCGCTTCAAGTTTCCTCAGAATATTCCAATTTTCCCTCAGAATATCCGCATTTTTTTTTTAAAGGTTGACTCTTTCCTCAAGAATCAAAAGTTTTTTCCTTAAAATATCCGTTTTTTCCTCAAAATAATTTGTTTCCTTTCTTTGGATGACTTTGTCAAGACGCTCGCAGAAAAACTTTATCGTGTCCAAACTTCATTTTTGAACGAAAAATGTGTATCTTTTTAGGAAAGCAACTGAATTATTATGATATTTACAAGATGTTAAACAAATTAAGTTCCCGTGTGTTGATTTTCAGGTTAAATTATGGAAGTCATCATACCGAAAATCAAGTTGCTCAAAATTTCTGGACAAGTTTTTTTAATATTTTTTTAAAAACACATTGAAGCCAATTGACTTTGCTTAAGCGTGTACATTTTTTATGTATGCAATCGTTCATACTCGCTCTAATTCAGAGCGAATGAGTTTAAGTATAAAGATTCGTACTAGGCGACTTCTCCCTGCCCCTATCCCTTCTCCCTCTTTAGCTAGCTAATCCTTCTCCCTCTTTAGCTAGCTATGACGCTAGATATTTTAGCCGACAGTAATGCAACTTCGTTGGATGGAATTCTCACTTTTACATTTTTCATCACCATTTCATATTATTAGATTACCACCATATTTGTGCCTACTTGGCGTTCGATAGAAACCAGACTTTTGAATAATACTAAATTTGCATATGAATGAAGCTGGATATGGCGCGTTTCCCAATTTCCGCCTGTCGCATGCGTCCGATTAGTGTGTGTTCAACGTCTGTGTATGTACATTGCAGCAGTATAGCAGTACAGTGTGTTGCTTGTGTTTTTCTCGGTTAACCGTAACTCTGCGGCAACAGTCTATTCAAGGGTTTCTTCAGCTTGTTTTGAATATCTTGCCCGTACTGCCCACTTCGCCGTTACTGTCAGCCTTACTTCTATCAAACGTTAGCTTTCTCCGACTCGTGTAATATTTCCTGAAAAATGGTGAGTTATGTGATGTAGGATTAGGCCTAGCCTATATTGTTTCACAAACTTCATTTTCGGGCCAAGCAATATGCCTAAATTTATGCCTAATTTCTTTCACTTTATCCTGTTTCTGAATGCTGACATTGGGTGATTGTTACGTATCAGTTTAGGCCTAGGCTAGGCCTACTGATCTGCGGCCTCAACGAAGGTCATGGTTTTTAGCTCAACATCACTGGGATTTGAGCTTATGCGACGTCTCTTGGGCCAGGTTCTCGCCCGGATACGTTTGGATTTTTGCAGGTTTATCATATCCTTAGCGTTTTTTGGATATTTTGCTGTGTTTGCCTTAAATAGATCGATATGTTGATGCAATAACATTAACAATAATAGTGCATATTTTTGCCTAACTTTTAACGAATTTAGCATTACAAAATTCGCTAAAAATGTTTCAAATACTCTCATTTCGCTCGACGCAGCTCGAATGAATTTAACATGCATTAGGCCTAGGCCTATACTATAGCTAAACTAGTGGCTCAGGAAATACCACCTTGGACATAGGCCTAGCCTACATCTGATGGAAAGGAAACTGCTTTCAACAGTAATGGTTCGAGCCTTAAAACCATAGTTTGACAGGCTTTAGGCTATGCATTGATTAATTGGCCTTAATAACCCGTTTGGGATCTGTTCACAAGATAGCCAAATTGGAGTAGGCCCAGGCCTATCACTTATTAATAGCTCGTTTCGGCTATAAACTTAGGGTTAAAAACTAGTAAATAGGGCCTACTCTAAATAGGAAATCCTATCCATATACCGCAATTAAGGCTATAAAATCACCAAAGTGTAAACAACCAAAATCCACATTTGAGTCCACTGCCACATTACACGCATGAGCTGGCCTGCAGTAATATTATCCACAATAACTTGCCTATTTGCGAGAAAATATTTTTTTGCGTATAGTTAATGCATAAATTTGTGAGTTTATTCTTGATGTGTATTTGTTCATGGGTCAAGTATTAAAGTGATACATCTTTGACGAAGGACTACGAAAGAAATTTATAGAGGATTAGTATAGTGGTTCAAACATGTCCGTCTTATATGAAAGAAGACTCAAAAGAAACAAAATGGTGAAGAAAGTGTACAAATATCTTATTCCGCTACAGAGATATTCAAGTGTTAAAGCTCTTGTCTTATCTGTGTAGAAATGACTGGTGTACTGTAGTAAGTCGTAAGTTTGCATCCTCACATTCTTAACAATTGTTAATGTATTTTTATTTGTTATTGTTTTGTATTTTTCACTATTTAAATTATCTTTCCTCAAACTTTCTTTAGGTGGTACATTATTATACCGTTCCTATAAATATCCCATGGTTTTTATACCACAAAATGGCAGACCAAAATATGATAAGAATATACAAAGAATTTGAAATTTCTGAGGTTATGACATCACAACTAGTCTGATTTCAGTAGTTTCTACACAAATGATACCAAACTTTAAACTTGGCTATTGAATGCTTTCGGCACTTTTGTTTCTTTTAAAGTCCTCTTTCATATAAGATACACTTACTTGACCCTGAAATTATCATTCAATCTTTTTAGTCTATATTTTGTTATAATGATTTCCACTGGAAGTGAATTTGTGGGATGTTATTATTGATGAATTGTGTTTCATTAATTGCGATAATTATTTGCTCAGAATGGCCAACATATTAGCCAGTTAGCAGTATGAGTAAAATATATCATAGTTAAAATCATGTCTTGCTGTAAAGATGCAAAATCCATCTTGATTTTATACAGCAGTATTTTGCTGTTTGTCAGTTTATGATTTCATTTTCACTCAAACAAACATTGCTACTAAAATTTCCTTCATATTGCAGTTGAGGATTAAGTTTTTTAAGCTCACTTGAAAAACTGTTTTTACAGTTTCAAACGAAATGTTAACAACTTCATTCCTGGGGGCCCGTGGAGATTTTGGCCTCTGCAACCAGTCTTGTTCCATCTTCAAAACTGATATTGAGATACTACATCATTGATGTTCTAGCATCACAACCAATGGTGCCGCCAGGGGTTGGATATTGGGGAACAAACCTTTTCGGCATGGTGTCAAGGGGCCCGCTTTGTGGGGCCCAGGTGGGGGTCCTCCAACACACAAAGACACTTTAAACTAAATTTGGATGATTACAAATTATCTAATATACCAGCATATAATTTTACAATGATACAGACTACCCCCTCCTAATAAAAAATGGTCAAAATAGGGGTTCAATATTGGTGTCTGCTTTGGGGTCCGCTTTGGGCCCCTTGCGGGGTCTGCCTTGTGTGGTCCAGGGGCAATACTTAAGTCATAATGTCATCCATGAATGAATGCCCTATAGCGCCAGGTTCTTAATACATACATGTTCTCTATACCATCTCGAAATCCGAAACATCATTCCGTACATATAGCATACTAGGGGGGGGGGGTCCTCGCACTTTCCAAGTTTGAGATATTTTTACATTTCGGACAGGGGAGGAATGTGCTCCTATGACGGCGCCACCGAGAAACAAGGACACTAAAGCTCCTGCTTGCATTTCCCAAAAATAAATTAAACATCAAACATGTATTACTTTTCTACTCTAATTAACTACCCATCAATAAAAACAGGCTTGTAAGCGCCCCAAAATATATGTTGAGCTACTACATCATTGATGATCTAGTTTCCTATGCATGCCATTGGAGTTAAAAGACAAAACTTTTTTTGGATTTATGTCTTAACTTAACACAACTTCCCTGAGAATAATCTTCACTAAAATATTATACAATCTTTTATCACTAGGTTCACAACAAATTTATTGTTTATTCACAAAATAATCCTGTATTATGAAACTTACTTAAAAATGGTAGAATTTATCCATTTTCTGTGAGTCTTATACAACAGCTATTTGGCCATTTCTTTAATTACTCAATTTTGTTAATTATTCTTTATTTATTATTTTTTTCTTCGCCCAGGATGATTAGAATCAAATGTTCGAAACCCATCCGTCTGCAAAAACTGTTTTTAAAGTGATTTTAAATACTTTTATCAAAGTATTTTGGAGTACTTTTCTTTACATATAAATCATCTGACGAGCTCCAAAGTATGGTCAAAGTTGTTTTTAATTTATTTTTACCAAGACTATTTAATAAAATTATATGAACAAAAAGAAGTTAGCCAAAAATCAACCTGCAGTTTAGTGGAACATTCTCAAACTTCTTTGCTGACATTTGAATCACAAACGTGTGGTGACTAAAAAATGGTGACCAAAATATGGATATTGGAGAACTTTATCTCGTCGTGGTGCTAAATAGGTAAAGATTTAGGACAATTTTTTTTCTAATTTGACCGATGTTGTTGTGGTGCCGTTAAGCCCTTATCAAACAAATAAACTTTCTTGCAAATACACATGACTGAGGCTGTGACACTAGGGCCTAACGTTTCGGGTGAGCCCTATAGTAAACATTTCGTGCTGTCCATTCTTTCAAACCCAGAATCATATGTAGCTGTTAGTCACATCCCACAATACACTTTTTAATATTAATGACATGTACAGTGGGATATTACACTTTCCATACATAATGGTGAAGGAAGGTGTGTTAAACGGGTGCCTGTGTATATTTCAGATATCCGGATATTTTGGGTATTATTTTGGGTATTCTAAGGGCCTAACGTTAGGTCTTGATTTTTAGTCATTTCTACAGAAATATTGGCCTACCAAACTTTAAATTGAATATCTCCTTGACAGAATAAGATGTTTGAATGTTTTCTGCACCATTGTGTTTCTTTCGAAATCCTCTTTCATATTAAGATAAACATACTTGACCACTTAACTAATCCTTTAAATTACTGCAAAAGATCAATGTAGGCCTGCTAGGCGTACTATTAGTTTCTGAGGTATTGCCATGGCATTGGTTATCAAAGGAATGGAATCATTTACCATCGTTTGGCCGTAATTTCTTTAACTTTAATCCATAACTGTATGCTGACATGTGATTACTGTTGTTTATGGATTTGCGGCCACACGAAGGGTTTGCTTTTTTTCAGAGATCAACTTAAAATTATTTAGGTAGTACTTTTCACAACTTTATAAAACTTTCCCAAGAATATTCTTTACTAAAATATTAAGTTTTTATCACAGATTTGTCAAGCCACTAAATCCTGTTTAAAGTATTGTTTACATGGGTACCCAAAATATCCGGATACCCAAAATATCCGGATACCCAAAATATCCGGATACCCAAAATATCCGGATACCCAAAATATCCGGATACCCAAAATATCCGGTTACCCAAAATATCCGGATACCCAAAATATCCGGATACCCAAAATATCCGGATACCCAAAATATCCGGATACCCAAAATATCCGGATACCCAAAATATCGGATACCCAAAATATCGGATACCCAAAATATCGGATACCCAAAATATCCGGATACCCAAAATATCCGGATACCCAAAATATCCGGATACCCAAAATATCCGGATACCCAAAATATCCGGATACCCAAAATATCCGGATACCCAAAATATCGGATACCCAAAATATCGGATACCCAAAATATCCGGATACCCAAAATATCCGGATACCCAAAATATCCGATTACCAAAAATATCCGATTACCAAAAATATCCGATTACCAAAAATATCCGATTACCAAAAATAACCGGATACCCAAAAATAACCGGATACCCAAAAATAACCGGATACCCAAAAATATCCGATACCCAAAATAACCGGATACCCATTTGGGTATCCGATACCCAAAATATCCGGATACCCAAATACCCGGATACCCAAAATATCCGGATATCTGAAATACCTTCCTTCACCATTATGTATGGAAAGTGTAATATCCCACTGTACATGTCATTAATATTAAAAAGTGTATTGTGGGATGTGACTAACAGCTACATATGATTCTGGGTTTGAAAGAATGGACAGCACGAAATGTTTACTATAGGGCTCACCCGAAACTTGATTTATCTAGGCACTTAACATTATGGCCAATGGAAGCGAAACACAATTTTTTGTAATTTGAAAAAAAAAATACGTATAACTCGGCTGAAAACTACCAGAAATGTAATTATCCGATTTGTCATGCTATTTTACCAAATAAAACCTAAATTTCGCCTCCCGGGATGGCTGGAAACAATGAAAAAATACAGCTTTTTGCACAGTCCATCACACTATGATAGTACCTATTACACAAAATATCATTTTTGCATAATATGTACTTTCATTGCGTTTCTGCATTCATCCAGTTTTGATAGCGCAATTATCATTTTGGAAATCAATTTACTCAGGGCACTTAACGTTATGTTCAATTAGAGCAAAACACGATTTTTTGTGATTTAAAAAAAATTACTTACAACTCGGCAGAAAACTACCAGAAATGTAATTATCTGATTTGTCATGCTATTTCACCAAATGAAACATAAATTTCGCCTCCCGGGATGGGTGGAAACAATGAAAAATACAGCTTTTTGCACAGTCCATTGCGCTATGATAGTACTTATTACACAAAGATATCATTTTTGCCCAAAATGTACTTTCATTGCATAACTGCATTCATCCAGTTTTAATAGTGCAACTATCATTTTGGAAATCAATTTACTCAAATTATTTCCCCTATTTAGGCTACAGCAATTACAGGCCAGTTTATTATTCCTGAATATGTATTATGTGATTTTGTTTGTCTGTCTTGCATATAATACATGCAATGCATTGATAATTTAATGCATCATCTAGCTAGTGTATTTTGGGCTCAACATAAATTTCTTTTTTTTTTTCCTCCAATTTTGGAATATTGAATTGTAGAGTGAGGAGAAAACGGTAAGAAAATAGTATAAACTATGTCTAATGGGTTAAACGTGTATTGTATTAGCCCTTTATAAATGTGACAGCTGCAACTAACTCCTTAGCCCTTTCTTTATAAATGTTACAGCTGCAACTAACTCCCTTGCATCCCCCTGTGGTCAGAGGTTGTGTTAGAATTTTTTGTCTGGCGTATTTGGTTAAAACAAGCCCTTAATTTTTGGCGTATTTTGGAAATTTGCTGTCATACATGTACGTACAGGGTACTGCGTGCTAGCAAAGCTTGCAAGTTAAGACTCACAAACTTGTGTAGGCCTGTCTCGTAAAGTGAATGAAAATTGCGCTTAAAATACCATTACTATCATAAAAAATTGTTAGGAAAAAGTTCTTACCAATCCTGGTATAATGTTGATTATTGAATCATGAAATCAAAATAGCTTTTGTTTATCGTATCCAAACTTTCATGAGGTTTTAGTGAACTTTGACGTAGAATCCTAGCTAATAATATCATTGACAGTTGACAGCCTACATTCAAAACAACATCAAAGCTTTCATGTACACTGTATAGGTAGTGTATGTACATCATGTATAGGGCCTATGTACTAGCCTATATGTGTTTGTGTACAATACTTGTACAGACATGTTGAATTATTCGGCCATTAGTCTCGTAGTTGTGTCATTTTTTATTTATGAGTAATTCAAAATCATTTTAATGTGAAATAAAACTTTCAATCGCATCAGAGGTAAGATTTTTAAGATTTTCATTAAAGTTAATGAAAAACTGGTGTAAAATTTTACATGCTATATCTAAATTCTACGACACATTTACAACATGTGTCATAAGAAATTTTAGCCATAGCGTAATATACATCAAATTTGAAAAGTATATTTTCCAATTTACAAGTCAAGTTTCCTGTACAAAATTTTGGGTTAGAAGTTAACGCCAACCTTTTTTTCTGTGTTCTGTATCCTGATTTTGAATGTATACTACAGTAAACTAACTTTGTACTACATAGTATATATGCATGGCAGATCTCTGTACAGTGTTATACATTTAATCATGATATGATTGTAATTATTAGTTACGTATAGTTTTACCTTTTGAACAATACATATATGGCCCAACCATGACCCTTATAACATCCATGGGAAGCTACAGATTTGCTATGAGGTTGAGAGAGTGTGATGAACATACGGTATGCCTTTGCATCAAATCTGGAGATTTGGGAATGATTTGAGGTTTTTCAATGTGCATTAAAAGTAACACAGGACTGGAAAAAAAGGAAATATTCCCTTCAATCTGAGCATGTGCTAAGAATTGCTGTGTTTGGTCAATACATTGATCCCCTATAAGGGTGTTCCAGCTGACATCGTGAGGTCACATGACTGTGTACATCGCCATTTTGTAGGGCAGACTGCCATCTGCTGCACATTTACATATGTTTGCATGTTGTTTTATAGGATTACTTTTGTAAGTGGTATGCTGGAATCTTGCTGTGCCGTTGGTTGTACTAATTAATAGATGTGTTTAATATCGACTGATTAAGATTACTTGAAGTACTTAAAGGGTAATTTTTTTTTTAATAACATTTTATATTTTAAAAAATGAATTCATCTGGCCAGTACATTTTAACCAGCGCGTGTTTATATGCCCAGTGCGTGCTAGGCTTGTGCGGTACTTTGAAAATTCGGTACCGGTACTTTCGTTAAGACAGTACTGATATTTATGGTACTGCTACTATTTATAGTACTGGTTTCTCTTATGTGCTTAAAAAGGTAATAAACTATCACTTTGTGCTTGGTATATTCCCCATAGCAATACACTAGCATGTAACATAGACGCATGTATACAGTGCTAATACACAAATAACACTCTTACTGATCGCGGGAAAATAATTTCCTCCGGGCATGGTTATAGAGTAACGGCGGGATGTATCGGGAAAGGAAACATTTGTTATTACAATACCTCCTTTATCAGGATTGATAAAAACTTTGTCTTTCCTAGAATTTTGAAAGAAAATTTAAGTAAGTAAATGTCCAAAAAATCATGTCTTTTTTTCTTAGTAATTTATACTAAAACAACTTATTCTAACAAAATTCAACTAAATTTCAGCATTTGGCAATATTAATTACTTGGTCATCCATGAACGTTTACGTTTTAAAATTTCCGCGATCAGATAAACATGGCGTATTTTGCAAGCTCTGAACATGTGCGCACGAATGGTTGCACGGCCTTAATAAATGGTTCATCGTGATGTACACTCTTATGTACCAGTCATATAGTTAGCTGGGCCTTGTATGGTAAAAAAACAAGGATGATTGAAATAGTTTCATTGAGAAAAACTTTTTTGTGACGGGTTGCCAGATTGCAAAATAATGGACTGGCTTGCACCGGGGTACAGTCTGCGCTAGCGGCAGGTGGGGAATCCCAATTTCTTTCAACGTTTATGGATTACTGGTAATAGTTTGATTATGTATGTGTGAGATTGTTAGCAGCTTTGGGAATAATTACAAAGGGTTCTTATCGGTGGTGTTTTGATTAATGGATTAAACATAAGCCTTTTGCTAGGTAAATATAATGTAATTTACATGACTTCGGCATGGAAAACGCATGATTTTGGTTAATAGTATTTATACTTTGGAGTAACCAACGGTACTTTTCGGTAGTAGTAACAAACTTTTTTACTTCCGGTATTTGTGAGCACCGGTACTTCATTCAGTACCAATACTTCGGTGAGTACCGGTATACCGCCCAAACCTAGTGCGTGTTTTAGATAGTCTGTTTGTTTTAGTCTGTTTGTTTTAGTCTGTTTGTTTTAGTCTGTTTGTTTTACGTGTGATGTGGCTGAGCTGTATAAAGATCAGATGCGTGAAATGCTCAACGCGCAAAGCTCCGCCCTGCAAAATGGCTCCCAGTTGAGTTAGAGTCACGTGATGAAATCTCTCTATTTCATAATCCATATTGTAATCAAACTACTTTATGTACTGTATACAAATACATTTTTAATAGCTTTAGTGTGTACTGTACTTGTATGTATTGTACATGCAGCTCTGTGTGTATGCTCTTCAAACAGCACTAGCTATTTGACTATATACGTATATATGCTTTGCTTTTGTTTTTCTCAAAATAGATTTTTTTTTGCCTAAATGATTCATGCCAAAAGTATTTTCAAAGAAAAATTTGTATGCACTAATATAATGTGTACACTGTTGGATGTCAGAATCTCTGGTAAAAGTGCCAATCATATAAGATATTTAAAAAATGTTAATTTGGAATTATAAGTCATTATATGTCACTTTTATGTGCATTGCCTTACACCAAGTAAGTTTCCAATTTGAGATTTTGTCTAAAATTTATTAAAAAAGATCCCTACCTTATCGATATAAGATTTTGGGAATATAAAACTGGATATTCAGTGAGTTACCTTTAAATCTCAGTTACTGTAACTTTTGCTGTTTCTTATTATGAAGGAAATATATAACAGTAAAGACATTACTTATTCTAGTTTGAATGAGGGCTGTCATGATAAGTCGATTATCACAATATTGTTTTTTCCATGATATCAAAAATACCCTGACCAACATAATGTGATTAGCTGTAATATGCCATTATTTTCACATGTAAACTAAACTGCCTTTTAAAGCAAAATTTGTGAAACAGAATTTTATTTCCAATGAATGAGATTTTTACAGAATATTTGCTGCATATCTTTCTTTTATGCTACCTTCCTTTAGTAGCTCTTAGGTTTGAAGGCATAAATGATATTGCATGCGAAAAACCTGAGCAGTTTTTCCAAAATAGTAATAATCATGTCATAGATATCGCATAGATATGTGATATTTTTGACCATGATAATTGATGTCTGATTTATCCATATTGTGACAGCCCTAGTTTGAATATCTGCAGTATCAGTTGCTCCACCACCATCTTACAAATAAAAAGTTAAAATCAATTTGTATTTTCTCATCAACAGGCAGATCAACTTACTGAAGAGCAAATCGCAGGTGAGTACCTATTGTGTAATACCAACAATTGTATTAATTAGCATTTGGGGATTTAATTGGCTACAAGAATATAAAACTTTTCCTACATTCATCAATCTCTTGATTTATCTTCTTTGACCTTGGTCAGTAGAAAATACTTTCTAGAATTTTCCTTACTTTCTAAATCTCAGCGTTAACCCCATAAGAATAGTGTTGGGAAGAATTAACAAACTCTAATTAAATGAATGTGGTAGGGAAAAAAATTCTTCACTTGTGTGGACAGAAACTTCATATATTTTAAGTGCCATTTGAGGGTTAAAAGAGTAAGTGCAAGAAGTAATTGTGCAAAGCTTCAAACTAAGACCAAACAATTTCTGATGGTGACCATAGTGATTATGCTTCTGTAGGTTTGCACAGTAGCATGCAATCTGAAAGATATCAAGAGGGAAGTAATACTACACTGCTGCTTTTGAGTAGTAGAAATTTTATAACTGCTGTTTGAAAACTTTTCTTAACCATATTTCTTATGTTCTTTCCCAGAATTCAAAGAGGCGTTTTCCCTCTTTGACAAAGACGGAGATGGCACAATCACCACAAAGGAATTGGGTACTGTGATGAGGTCCCTGGGACAAAACCCAACAGAAGCTGAGTTGCAGGACATGATCAATGAGGTTGATGCTGATGGTATGCTCATCCACTATTAACTAAGTTTCTTTTTATTCAGATATGCAGACTTAGGTATTGCAGACATATGTGTAGGTAGGTTTTTATATTAAAGGAATATATCCATAGATTTTCAGTTTTTCATATATGTTAGACAAAATTTGTAGAAACAAAGTGGTAAAAAAACTGTTAATATCTTATTCAGTTAGAAGTTATAACAATTTTAAGAGTTAAAAAATGTTCTTAAAAACACCTTGTACAAAATGTCCTTCAGCTTGATGTCATCAAGGCAATTCCAGCACAGGCCCTATGTATTTCATATAATTGAATCACACTTTTTTTACATTATCAAACATTATTTTTAATTCATTATAGAGATAGGGTGGAATATATAATTTACAGGACAACATTTTGTTTTTTTGGTGTGCATCACATTTACAATGGGAAAAAATCCAAATCATTTTTAAAGAAATACAAAAGACAATTTTGTTGGAATTGTCTCTTATGACATCACAGATGTTGCCAATCAGTCACGTTTGTTCAAATTTAAAATTACTTTTAAATTTTGTAGCTTCTAAATGGAAAAAATAAAAATCCATGGAAATGTTCCTTTAATGAGAAATTTCTCATTCTGAACAGAAAAGTCTTCATATTATGTAAAAAGCACCTGTAGTTTCCATGTTACAGCCAATCAAAACTTAAAGAATTTTGAATATATGGACCAAGTTGTGATGTATGGAAGAGGAGATGGCCACTTATTATGATAAGGGCTGCAAACTCATAAGTACTGTAATAGGATGCATTGATGAAGAAATGTTTGCTTGTACACTGGCTCCAAGATGGTGCTGTCAGTATAATCTGTTTGGATGCAGGTCCTTTACTGTACCTCATGCTCTACATTTATAAGCACCTGGGATTTGTATACGATTTATTCAAGTGTAGATTTTTTGCATGTTTTTTGTCGTTTAAACATAAAGAGGGAAGTTGACCCGACTTTTTTTTTTAAATTGACCAAGAAAGTTAAATTTAGTTTAAATGTTTGATATTAATTTATTCAAACATGGACCTGCTATATTCAGGAAATCCATGACTTCCAAAGTTTCTCCAGGGTGTGGTTTAAACTTACAAGACATTAGAAATATTTACTGCAAAAACACACTTACAATCTGTTGCTGAATGTACAGTTTGGTATTTTGTACACCTTTAGGGATAGGAGGTATGTAAATAAATGCATATCACCTTATCTTTTTCCAGTGTAAGAATCTTTGTTTGTTAAGCTCAAGTGTTTTTGAAAATGCTATTAAGTTATTTGCCAACTCACAGCAGAGATTGAAGTGCAATGTGATTAGGACATCAAGTGTTATCATTATTTAGACTTCGCCATGTAGACTTGTGCAAACTTAATGACTCAATCACCACTCCTTCCCACTAAAGAATTCTGATCATTACTAATTAACCAGTCAGACCTTAAAAAAATGTATGAATCCAGCGGTTATAACAAAACAGGAGTAAGCAGCAGTATATGTGCTCTAAAAATGTCCCCCACGAGATTGTGTGGTGAATAGTACATTGAATTGCGAAAGAGGGAAGCACATAAAGATGTATATACTACAAGTTTTTGGGGAAAGATTTTTGACACCTTTATTCAGAACTGGGGAAGATTTAAAAAAAAATTAACTCTGACCACAGTATACTCACTCCACAGTACACTATACAGGGGTCAAAATTTATTGCCGCTTTCAGGAAGAGTACTTTCTCAAATAATACTGTTCCGGATCAGATTTCAACTGTTCTAACTTTTCGCCAATTACAGGACAAATTCCTTTATTTTAAATGGGCTTAATTTACAACTATTTTATTGGTCAATATGTGCAAATATATTTGTCAGTTATTTTAGTACTGTAGTACATGACAATACATGATGTATCATCTAGGCGCATACAGTCATACATGTGCAAACAGCCTTTAACA
This sequence comes from Chiridota heheva, assembly GCA_020152595.1. Taxonomy (NCBI): domain Eukaryota; kingdom Metazoa; phylum Echinodermata; class Holothuroidea; order Apodida; family Chiridotidae; genus Chiridota; species Chiridota heheva. Next base: position 1,012,708 of record JAIGNY010004553.1, on the reverse strand, counting down.
CATGTCTATTCACAATTAATTGTGCTGGCAATTGCAGGCAAGGTGGGAAAAGCTGTTTTTCTTTCTGGAATAATCTTGTTTGACATGTACTTTTTTGCATCAGAAATCAAGTTATTGATCATTGATGCCACATGCTTGTATAAAGAACACTGTTCCACTTGAAGAGTGATGTTTGAAAAATCACTGTTCCTGCCCAAAAAGCACTGTTCATAGAACAGTGGCAAATTTGACCCCTGCTCTATATAACAACATTTTCCTTAAAGTAGTAGTACCTGTATTGTAAATGTCTGAATGTCATATTCATGCATCATCATATCCATGCAGCATACATCATATCCATGCAGCATACATCATATCCATGCAGCATACATCATATCCATGCAGCATACATCATATCCATGCAGCATACATCATATCCATGCAGCATACATCATATCCATGCAGCATGCATCATATCCATGCAGCATGCATCATATCCATGCAGCATGCATCATATCCATGCAGCACGCATCATATCCATGCAGCATGCATCATATCCATGCAGCATGCATCATATCCATGCAGCATGCATCATATCCATGCAGCATGCATCATATCCATGCAGCATGCATCATATCCATGCAGCATGCATCATATCCATGCAGCATGCATCATATCCATGCGGCATGCATCATATCCATGCAGCATGCATCATATCCATGCAGCATGCATCATATCCATGCATCATATCCATGCATCATATCCATGCATCATATCCATGCATCATATCCATGCATCATATCCATGCATCATATCCATGCATCATATCCATGCATCATATCCATGCATCATGCATCATATCCATGCATCATGCATCATATTCATGCATCATATCCATGCATCATGCATCATATCCATGCATCATGCATCATATCCATGCATCATATCCATGCATCATGCATCATATCCATGCATCATGCATCATATCCATGCATCATACATCATATCCATGCATCATACATCATATCCATGCATCATACATCATATCCATGCATCATACATCATATCCATGCATCATACATCATATCCATGCATCATACATCATATCCATGCATCATACATCATATCCATGCATCATACATCATATCCATGCATCATACATCATATCCATGCATCATACATCATATCCATGCATCATACATCATATTCATGCATCATACATCATATTCATGCATCATATCCATTACTTACATGAAAGTGGAGATAAAATTAAAACTTACAACAAGAATTCACAAGAAATTGTCAATGGGCCAAGTTTATGACCTTGCTTTCATAATTTGAACATTTCTTGTAAATTTACAAGTTATTAACTTGCAACCACCATTTACATATATGCAAACAGGGTTAGGCGAAATTCAAGGGTTCAGCGGATGGTAGGTCCAAAGGTTTGATTTAATCAAAGATTAATCTCCTTGCTGATGGAACTCTAAAATATCATCAGATGGTAGGTCCAAAGGTTTGATTTAATTAAAGATTAATCTCCTTGCTGATGGAACTCTAAAATATCATCTTTGATTAATAAATAAAATGCTCTTCTATAAAACCTATCTTGATAATCATAAAAACCAGCATTGATCAATGAATTTCCTGTCCCAATCCATGATCTTCCTGGGCGGTTATATGTTCACACATGTCATGATTGTGGAGCAATGATGATAATTTTTCATATCGTGTACAGACAATTCTGATTTAATCACATAGCTAAATTCATCCAAGCCATTAAGCTCATTGAGTCGGTACTTATTCCTGGTTACCATGGCGCAAGCAGATGAGAGTACATGTCTACCCCTGGACGTCACGACGGGAATCAAACTCGTTACCTCTCGAATCGAGCATGACTTCTTAACCACTGAGCCAAAGCACTTCAAAATTTATCACATGTATAGATATTATTAAGTAACATACTTTTTTTCTCTCTCTCTTTAGGAAATGGCACAATTGATTTCCCAGAGTTTCTGACCATGATGGCCAGGAAGATGAAGGAAACAGACAGCGAAGAAGAAATCAGGGAAGCTTTCAGAGTATTTGACAAAGACGGCAACGGTTTCATCAGGTAACATGATTTCTTGTATAGAAATAGTAGATTCTTGATGTAGGACTAACCCAGGCTTTTAAAAAGCTTGCAGTATTTCTAACAGGCATGGAAAAGTTGTTTTTGGGAAGTCTTATTGAACATGAGAGACAAGGTTGATTGAGGATTAAGGGGCCTAAAATATCAAGTTTACCGAAAAGGGACAGTTGTGATTAACCACCATTAGACCTCTGGGATCATATTTAGACCCTAGCTTAGATTTTAAAATGGGCAGGGTGCTAGATTCGTTGAGGGGCACATTAATGCGCGCACGACGCACTGCGGCTCTTCAGCATGGGGTCCAGAGGCACCTCTTAAGGCTTGAGCTTGGCGAAGCTCTGGGACTTTAGGTATTATCTTACCTCAGACTGAATCTATTCACTCCTGTTATCATTCTGTATTGATGTAAGGTATTTTATTTATGAGTTTATTAATTATTAAGTTTTTAAAGAATTCAAATGTTGTTTTTTTTTTTCTGATAAGGGGTCAGGGCAGACTACAAGGAGAGGGAAGGGGTGGGCCATCAGAGGGGCAGGGCAGGCTGCATTTCTGAAACAGCAAAGCTAGGGCACTGATATTGTACATTTTCTCTGAACCAGGTTTGGATTGTTTGCAAGGCATTCCAACATACTGGAATAAGCTTTTTCACGTCATGACTGTTAAAGTATCCCTGCATTGCTTTAAAGAATTTAAAAATATGGTATTTGTAGATGGTTGGAACCATCAGTCTTCACATTAGTGAGAGGGATTCCCCCCTCTTTTATCAGAATTCCCTCTTCAAAATATTACAAAATGGGGAATTTCCTATCGCTTTAGCACATGACAGTAAATTTCAATACAAATTAGTCGATCAAACCAGTAATTCCCCCCAAATTTCAATCTAATTTTCAATTCAAATGTCAAATTCAAAAAGTGTGAACAGTGCCATGCATATTCCTTAAAGGACTGGTGACATGTAGATGCAAGTTTGCTTTAAACTAACCTTTGACACTGACTGAATACTTTAGTAACCTCTATTTCTCCAAAATGATAATTGGATAAGTGTGAAAATCACATTATTTTGAAGTTCAGATTAACCACTTTCTGTGGTGTCTGCAAATTTATTTAAATGTGTGACGTTGCAAGTTTTAGACCTTACAGAACTGCCTGTGTAAACGCATACAAAGTAAATACAGACCTAAAATATCCTCAGCAGAAAGTTAGGAATTTTTTTACTCGGATACAGAAAATTCCTTTTAAGAACTTGACAGAGACATAAATCCCCACCCATAGTATACCTGAAGATGCAATCCAACCTTAAATGTTGGAGTTATTACCATAAATCCCCATAGTATACCTGAAGATGCAATCCAACCTTAAATGTTTGAGTTATTACTGGGGAAAGTTAGCCACTCTGAGCCGGCTGAACGTGAAGTTCCAGACCTATACGTAGGCCTACCTGTATCACAACAAACCCACCCCAAACACCTCCACAAAACCGCAGATTTAAGATAACATAAGAATACATTTTGGAAATAGGTTAGTGCCTCTCAGTCTCATCCGGTACATGCACTGATTCATACACTTCTCTCCTTTTCGTCTAAGCTGTACCATCATGCGATCTATTTCCTAAAAATCCCCAACTAAACAAAAGCAAGCTAGAAGTTTGGGCCTACAACTGGACTTGAGCAGTGCACAATATTTACATTGTATGTGTGTATGCCTACGTACGGCCAACTTGGTGATATCACTGTCCAACTTGACACGTCACAAAAATTTTGATATTAGAAATTAGAATAGAAAGTTTAGTCGTTAATATGAGAGACAAAAAATAGTTTTTCTAAGAATGTAAAAGACATAAATTTTTCGAACTATATATGTATTAAAACATTGTTCCAAATTAAAATATTCATCTCTTGATACCAAAATTGCTATATGTCACCAGTCCAGTCCTTTAAGCAAATCACTAATTCCATGTCATATTTTTTTAACATAATAGAGAGTATAGGGAAATTAAATGGTGGGCCTGTATGCAATAACCATAGGGCAATTTTTAAAGTAAAACAGATTTTTTTTTTCTTAGAAAAACAAAAGTTTAGGTAAGATTTATGATTTTAGAACAGCAGTAGATGTTTGAATGAGCGTGAAAGGTTTTCCCCTTCTGAAAGAAAACAAGTTTGAATTGTACTTTGATGATAAAGACTGTTTCACTACAAAGATAAGTTTCATCAAGAAATGATGCATGTTGTTTAAAAATATACATGTCGTTAAGAAAAGATGAATATTTTCAGAAAAGATATGAATTTTCTGTGAGTCTGGTACATAGGGTTGGGTACCCAGTACAAAAATATCCAGGTACCCAGTACAAAAATATCAAAGTACCAGTACAAAAATATCGGGTACGGGTACCTGAAAAAACAAAATTTATTTTTTTGGTTACTATGCGTAGCAAAGGAACCTATCTATTCAACTTGGGTGCAGGGTACCTGAAAAAACAAAATTCTTTTTTTTTAGATAAATACAATTTTCGCGGAACTGGTATGTTATTAGGTGTACACTAAGATTATGGTAATTTCACTAACTCGGACCGAGAATAAGTTCAAGACTTGCTTATTATGCCACTTAGTATTATACCACTTAGTATTATACCAGTTCCACAAAAAGTTTAGATCTTACAATAAAAACAATTTATTTTTAGATTTATTTTTCCTTTTTTTTTCTTTCCGGGAACCGGGTGCCTGGTTCCGATTTTAGGCTACCGGACTCAGGCCTAGAATTTTCAGAAAATATGCTGAAGTAGGTCTCATTGTTTTTTTTTTTTGATCATTTAGTGCTGCAGAGTTAAGGCACGTCATGACAAACCTTGGTGAAAAACTCACAGACGAAGAAGTAGATGAGATGATCAGAGAGGCGGACATTGATGGTGATGGTCAAGTAAACTACGAAGGTAAGGATCTTATGATTACATTAAATGTTACAGTAAGAATGCTGAATGCTTTACCTACAAAAACAAAAATGCCTGTTTTCAAAAATCTTTTAAAAACACATCTTTTTAAAGTTGTTTTTGGCCTCTTTTATTTTTCATATATTTATCTTAGACCTTTTATTGCTTAATTAAGTATGATACTACCAAATCTTTCATTTTTTTTATGTAATTTAATGTTTTATTTGTACAGCGTTGATGATTGTTTAAATAGATTTTGTGAACCATGTGGTATGCAGTAGCTTTAGACAGGACAAGGAAATGTGTTGGAAAGGAAACTGAAATCATAAAAGTGAGACAGAAAAGAATTTAAATAAAAAATATCCAAAATAATGCATTACAATATGTGTGTAATGTTCCTTCTTGTTGAGTAAATTTCTCATGTTGCTTTCATTTTCAGACTGATATGTGAAAAGGTCTTATCTATATACAGCTCCATAAGTTCTGTTCTTGATTAAAATACAGTGAAACAAAAGTATTTTTAAATATTTGTGAAATTATTGATGTATGAAAGGCCAAGCAACTTGAAACGTGAAATGTCAGTCCTTGATAATAAGAGGATGTCTTTTCAGGGTATGGTAAATTTCTGAAAACTGGCAGAATTGACTAATATCCTTTTTTTTTTATAATAATTGACCGAGAATTATAAAACAATAGGCTCAATGAAAATGAGAGTTCTGCTCATACACATGTCACAAATTACATAAGGAATTACTTATCAAGACGTGATTTATTGCTATATTACGTGATTTTGAGGAAGATACAGTTTAAAGTTTGTAATATTTTTGGGTTTTTTCTTGGTCGCGGTGCCGTTATACATAAAGAAACTTATCTTGGTCCATCTGTATCTACTAATACTTTTAATGGTAACATTTTGTTTTCTATTATGGACATGGGGAAAGTAAACTAACCTTTGGGGTCAAAATAAGATGTAAGGTTTCCGGTTTTAATTTCCCACGATCTCAGGTTTAGATAAAAGAAAAAAATATCTGGGAATAAAAATTCCACTTTTGAATCAAAAACTTTCCGGCTTGTGTAATGAAATGAATACAAAACTTTTAATTTTATCAGGCTAATTCTTTTGTCAACTTGAAAGAATACTTAATTCTTATCATCCCCAGAAATGTAAAAATTGGCTCAAGATTTTATAAGCCCAGCTCTTATAATCAAAAACCTTTTTTTATATTTTTTTTTTTTTTAATGAGAAATAATTTCGAAACTGGCAATCAAATTCTTCACACACTTTTATCTGATGGTCGTTGGGAACCAGAAACTTACATGTATATATTGTATTTTGGCCTAAGAGATACACTGGTGCTTGAATTACAAATGAAGGATCTATAATCTTTCTTAGTCCCAGAATATTTGAAATATGTTGAGGTGCATATGCCCCTCAAACCACAAATGATTGAAATGTGGCAAAATCTTTGTTGTCATAAAATTACCAGCCAAAGAGCTATTTTATCCTTTTGAATTCAAGCGTCACAAGTGAATCGCTGATACTGGTTATCATTATATTATGTAGGTGTCTTTGCTAAACAATGTATTGCGCTAGGCCTATATTGTACCCCAATAGACACATTAACATTATTATTTAGTTTAAACATTCCAGTAACATTACAAAGACATGAAGTTTCAAAATCAATCATAAAGTGAAAGCAAAGTCCCCATCCAGTGCTTATGCTGAGAATACCTGCATTTGTATTATTTTGAACAATATTCCCTATCCAGTGCTTATGTTGAGAATACCTGCATTTGTATTATTTTAAACAATATTATTGACATGATAATAAAGTGATCTATTTTCATGATCATCAATGATTCTTGAATTTTGTTTTCCATACCATTTAGTGCTGATGACTAACACCCTTATTATCAGTCACTTTCTGTGAATATATGACAAACTCAAAAAAAAAGAACAGTTCATGTAAATGGCCGAGAAACAAAGTACTGTAACAGCTGTGGTGCAGATGGTAAACTTCGTTGATCATCAAACTCATGTTCCCGTAGTTTTACTGATTGCTTTGTTGTTTTCAGTCTTTCTGGGTACTAAGTCTGGAACAAGTGAATAATTTTGTTTTATTTTGCTGCTTGTACAAAGCTGCTCACCTAGTTAGTGATTGTGTTAAGCAAAGTTATTTTTAATCCACCCGAGAAATGAAATAATGCGCATTTTTCCAAAATATTTATTATTTTTGCAAATTTCATGTCATAAATAAAGGTCTTAAAATGCCAATGAATTTCTAGTGCAGACAGATACAGTAAACTCAATTCTGTCTCATCCACTAGCTCAAGAAATCAAAACGATTCAATTCTTTAACAAAGCCCTCCCATTTGATTCCAAGTTTTCTGGTGATCCGTCCTGCTTTTATTTTAAAACACCCCTGCATGAAATGTAAAATACTACGAAATTGCTTTAAAAAAAAAAAAAGCACTTCCAGTTTTTGTTTTATGGTTGATGAAAAATTGCAAACTTTCTACTGAATCGGACCTGTGGAAATTTGTATCCTATTACCCAACAATAACCTAGCTGTGAAAGCATTTTGCAGTTAATCTCTTTGCTCTTAAAGATTGCAATGAAATAACTACAGTGGAGTTGAAAGAAATCTACGGTTCTGGAACAGGAATTTGCAGGAAATTCAGTATTTATCAACTTCAAAGTTATTTTGTCTAATAGATAAAAGAAAAAATGAAAGCAAATGACCATTCATTGCACTTTCTCTTCCACGATTTTTCACGGAAAGATTTGGGCCACAGTCAAAAGTGCAGGAATTTTATCATTTAATTCCAACTCCGAACTACAGTAACTTGTTCTCAGATTTAGTACTCAAATGTTGACTTCCTAATTTTGCTTTCCAACCTACTTGTGTGATTTTTCAGTTAATTTTTTCTCATTGTTGTTACTTTTGTCATTCATCCATCTGGTTGCTAACTAAATGAAATATTTGGCCAACATATATATATTCACTGCTAATAATCTTTAAATAGTTGTCATTTAGTTTGGAATGATGGAGGTGGGGGGAGTATGATTACCACTGCAAATAATGAAGGTCATTTTGGGGTAGAAGTGAAGATCATATATATCTAAAAAACAGTAGATGAAGAGCATTGACTGTAAAGATCAACAAATGTTGGCATAACCTTTTGATCTTTAAAAATTGTGCTAAAGCAAAGTTTTAGTTTGTCTGGGCTCAGTAGAATACCTGGGTTTTGCTGGTCCAGGCTAGCATGTTGGCCAGATTTTTCCTTCAAAATGTTGTTATGAAAGTTTCCTCATGGAGCAGTGTTCACATTAAGGTGCTGGATTCCTGCACATATCAAATTTGCCGCTGAAAAATAATTGAGGGGAGGGGGATTAACTCACACACACAAAAATGGCTGGAAAATGTCAAATCTGGCATTTTGTCAGCAAATTTGTAACTTTTTTGGTATGTTTGGCCATTATTGGGGGTGGTTGGAATCTTGGGCTTTTTTTGTTTTGTTTGGGTGGTATTTGGGGCCTTTTTTTGGTTTAAAAAAAAATTGAACCTTGTTTTCTTTTGTGTTTAAAAAAAAAAAAGTATCGTAATTTGGTTTAACTTATTAAAAACAATATTTTAGCCAGCAGCATTAGTGGTGGGTTGGGTGAATATGATAGAACTTTGTGGCAATTTTTTTTTATTCATTGCATTAATTACAACAATTTCTTCATCGTGGATAGCAATTGGGCTGCTAGAATACTGCAGAATATATATAATAGTACCCTATATTTTACCCTTTAAATTTATATTGCACGCATGATACACAGTGTTTGCATTATACTCAGTGTGTACAAATCTTGTTAACCTCTCTGGAACTGATTGTTTTCTTGACCAGTGAATGGATTGGAGCTACCTTTCATGTATTTTTCGGGCTTTTACTTCCATCGTTTTTCAATTAATCGCTTTTTCTCTGCTGTATACCATTTTAATCATTTTAACAAGAAAATGCATGCAGTTATGTTACCATTTTCATAATTTTAGACTTTCTAGGAGCAGTTTTATGTTGATTATTTTCAATTTGTGTGTAAAAATGATAATGTATTTTAAAAGCAGGGATTGACAAATCACCCATCTAGCAATCCAGGACAAGAAAAAATATTTTGAGAACCCTAATTTGCCCATTGGACAATTAAATTATTGGCATAATATGTTCACATAAAGTTCTCAAGGCAACCTAATTTTCTTTATAAACAACAATAAGTGCAGGCTATTTAATGCCTTCAGCTTTAATTTGTTGATTCACTTTTGTAATGAAGTGGGGGGGTAGGGTGCTTTGTAAATGTGAGGAATGAAGAAACTCTGTCCCAATTTTGTTCTTGATATATCCTTCTGATGTAAATACGTTGTTTAATTGCATGATATGTCAAGACAGTTAATTGAAATAAGTTTTAAACTAGGCTGAATTCCTACTGTTCATATCTTGGTGTACTGGGGGTATTTAACGTACAAAATTGACAGGATAATCTCTATCACATGTCAGATCACATTTAAACTGGTATGCTAATCAGTTAAATTGACCACATTAATATTTATCAGTTGCACCTTTTTTTTATTTCCATATATATGATAGAGAACTGAAAGAAACAAATAGGTGTAAAAACCATGTTGATGTCTTATTTCATTCAGTAGTTATTGCATGTCAAATATTTCACCAGTGCATTGAAAAATGAAGTTGCAGTGTAAAGTGTTATGTCATAATTGCATATCGAAGATTATTTACTTCTATAGAATGAAGAAAACAAATATATGTATATATATTTTTAATGCAAGGTACATGAGCAGATGGGCAAAGCATGTTCTTGGGAAGCACATTATGTCTCAATTATGAAACAAAAAATGTTTCAAATGTAGAAAGAGAATTAATTTTTAAAGAAATGCCTACAAAAAATTGTTGCTCTGCAATTATGACATCACACTTTATTCGGGAGGTCACTTTTTAACACGTTTTGAAATTTTTGAAATGCAATAACTCCTAAACGGAATAAGACATCAACATGGGTTTTACACCTCTATATATATATATATATATATATATGTGTATATATATATATATATATATATTTTTTTTTTAATAGTCCTCTATCACATACATGAAAATGAGAATATTCCTTTGAAGAAATTATCTTTTCAAAAAAATGTCATCCCTTCATATCCCCTGCCATTTTCTTGAGAATGATTGTCAGCTGTAGAATACAAGTCAAGAAACTCCACTTTAAAATAGTTGCCCATTTGGCTGTTAGCTGCTTTGATGTTAGTGCAAGATTGTTTTAGATGTGTTTGCACAAAAATGTTATTGCTGCTGCTGCTTGCTGCTCAATGGAAAGTTGTTTAATTTACCATTTCTGCTTTCAGGGGTAAGTTTCATTTATTGTGTTCACTTTGCATGGCTTGATTCCCACTTTGTGCAATTGTAGTTTGTAGAATTCTCATTTCATTCTTTTATCTGTGCTTTGTCCTTTCAGAGTTCGTTCAAATGATGACATCGAAGTAAATGCCCTCCACCTCCTTCCCAAAAGAAACGTACGGACTCGGTTAGCCAATCTAGCTGTTACAAACGCAACAAATTTTTTATTTTTTTGATTACTGTACAAGGTGCAATGTCAGTGGAGCACGTATCAAACAAGAATGTCGAGCTCATCAGCTTGATATATTAGGGGAATTAAAAAGCACAACAATGATGTAGGGAAATAATGAAAATAAGTCATAGAAATGAGCTAAATAAATGGTATGGAAAATTATTATATGCTTGTGTTTCACGTGTGCACCATAAATGTGTGAGATGTATCATATCCATTTTCTTTTCTTAATTGCAGAGTTTGTCACAATGATGACTTCCAAGTAAACGACCTCAGTTGGTGGTGTTTATAAATTCTCAAATCACTATCAACTATTGTAGATTTGAATATGGTAATCTTTGATTGGTCAACATTTATAATTTTGATCTTTTTGTTGATTGAAGGCCAAATCATTTATTTGACATCATACGCAGTATGCATCCACTCATGATATGCCTGATGTTTGCCATGGTAACATTCATGTTAATCTTATGTAAAAACATGTAGGCAACCTAACACCTGATTGATGCTGGGTCAACCATAGAGGTCATCATTCACAGTGAGATGCAGGATGTCAGACGCCAAAAGCTTTATGCCGATACCTGGATTACATTTGATCAGTCGATGCATATTCCGTAGATTGATTCTCAGTTATTGCCTTAATTGAATTTTATAGTACAGTAAACATGAGTGTGAGGAACTTGAATCGTGCAAGATCCTCAGGGATTACTTCAACATTTTACATTCTTTTCAGCATTCCTACGTTTCCATTATTTCTAGTGTATTCCATTGAGAAGATTTATGTTTTTTTGTTTTTTACTTTGTTTATACTAGTGTGATGATTACGAGAGCCTTTTTTCCAACATTATTTACAAGTGTTGTGTACAGGATGCATGTGAAAGCTTCAATATAGTTGATAAACAATACATATTGTGTCATGTTTATCTTTGCAGGTTTTTATTATTCTTAATCTTAAGCGACACCCATCAATTCCAAAAACATCATGCAACCCCTAGTATTTCTCTGGTGCTTTTAAGCAACCCCTAATTAAGGGCAGCACAAGATGTCTGAATTTGGGGCAGGGGGCACAAGAGTTGAAGGGTACTTTCCGACTGAAGTATTTTTTTACAATCTGGTAAATAAAGGTATATATATGCTGATGTATTGCTCTCTCAGTTTTGACAAACATTCAATATAGGGCTTTTGAGCCCCAATGTTAGTGTTGTACTTAAGGGCAATTAGTGCATAAAATGTAACAATTTTACTCTCTCAGGACGATATTTGTGTTACTTTCTCGAATAATTCTATGAAAGATGTAATATAAAGAAAAATGTTTGAAAGGGCACGTTCCTTCGCTGGAAAATGGACAATTGTCTTTTTTTTTTTACTATAAAAATGGCATTTTTTAAACTTGACAAAAGTGAGGGGCCACGTTTCCAACTTTCCCTGCCGCTTTTATGCCCCTAGTAATTTCCTAAACTTCCAGTAAAAAACCTTCACTTTTTGACCCTTGGTTTTCATAAATTATTAGGGGAAATTCCTCTCCTTTGCCAACAGAGCAGTGACTGCATACAGTAAAAGCACTTCATCCGATTTCAATTATTGAGCTGAAAATTAAGTGTTACCTGCATCTCCCCATGATCAAAATACATGTGAAGGCGTGGTTACTGGGTTAGTTTCATTAGCCTTGTCACAGAGTTGGTGACAAGGCGGTGAAAATAAGTCAGATTTATATATATATGTATTTTTTGCCGGGGCTTTTCAACACTTGCGATGCTAACAATAGACCTGTTCCTGGGTCGACCACGATCTACCCATGCTAGGGGTCCCCAGACCGTTGTTGCTCGCCGGAAGTGCGTGGACATCTGCAAGAAAGAAGGTTGCAAGCTGAAAATATTCTTATCCCATTCAACCGAATTGCCATAAAATGTGACTTCCCACAATGAAGCCAGCCACCTGTTGCAGAAAATCGAACTTAAGTTTTACTACTATAACCTCGCCCCAATTTTAATAAGGGAGTGACATAGAACAGGCCGCCCTCATGACAGGTGTCGTTAATATGCGTAGCCTAACGTAAAAGTGCTAAATTATGTAAACAACACCCATTGCCCATAATGAATCTAAAGCCAGGATTGATGGAATTTTTTTTAGCTAATAGTAGCTTTTGTAGCTAATAGTAATGAAAGTGTCTTGGGGGTATATTTCTGGTGTCCAGGAACGAAGCCCTATGATATAACTAAAGCTCCTATTGTCCCCTTTTGTTTTGATTGGGGTGGGGCTTTCTCGCTCATATAACACACACAAAATTAAGTGTGTGGTTCAGCTTCACACACAACACTCCCACAATTCAGTGTGTTGAAGAGAGTGCATGGTGGGGCTTTAGGCATGCAAGGCCCACAAACAAGCGTGTTCAAGAAGGCAGGGTAGGGCTTCCTCGCGCATATAATAAAACTCACAAATCAGTGTGTTGAAAGGGCTGGGTGGGGCTTTTTCATGCATATAACATGCCCACAAATCAGTGTGTAAAAGAGAGGGTGGGTGGTGTTCCTGATGCATATAATTAAAAAACTCCCAAATCAGTATGTTGAAAAGCGGGTGGGGCTTCCTCATGCATATAACATGCCCCCAAATCAGCATGTAGAAGCGGAGGTGGGGCTTCATGCATGTAATTATAACATGTCCCCAAATCAGTGTGTATAGGAGAGGATTATTTTGCAAGTTCACTAATATGTCTAAAAATGTACAACTTTCAGTACATCCTAATAGGCCTTTCAATTTGTTCAAAGCAGAAATGTGGGGTGGAATAAAAATAAAAAATCTTTTTTTTTTCACATTTCTGCAAGTGAATTAGGTAGTTAACAATGCCTGCATAAGTCTAGAGTTGGGTAACCTTTTGATAGAAAAAGGAGTTGCAAAATTTTGGATTGATCTTTGAAATAATGCTTTAATTGATAACATTAATTTACGATCATTACTCCAAACTGCTGGTTCTTCTTCTCATTATTCTGAACTTTCGTTTCATTTATATGTATTAACGACTCGCGTGGAAGATTATCGACCTATTCCTAAAAGTATTTATGTATTTTTTCTCATATTCTTAAAAGGAATTGTCAAAAAAACAGTAGTAAACAAAGTCTAGGTAACCATTTACCACCTGAAGAAAATTTGAAGAAAAAATTGGGAGATAAGCTGATTTAAGTTTTCGTTTAAAAGCTTTTATTATAACGAATGAAAGTATACACATATATCTTACAATCCCTAGAAAAGGACTTTGTTAACTTTAACCCCCTGATCAATACCGCCGAGAAGGTAGGGGCGGGGGCAGAGATATTTCTAGAGGGGCCAGGCATAAGGGCCCGTAAAAATTAAAAAAAGAAATGAACGTTTAAGCAGGGTGCCCCAAAATTGGCTAAAACCCATGCTTGACTTGACAATGGTGAAAACTATTAACTGGAACAGAAATAGCTGATGACCTTTTTTTTTAATTCTGATATTGAGCCCGGAGTTTTTCCGGGCACCCACGATCCTTTCGGCGGCCTGCCCTGATACTAGGTTTGCGTTCTTGTCCTCTAGAAAGATTTTTACCAACTTAAGCCATTCAGATACTGATCTCGGACCTTCTCACCAAAAACCCGATGAATAAAAGTTGATCAAAGAAATTAGAGGCGCTGTTCATATTCAATTACTCAGGACAAAAAAATGTACATTAAAAAAGATGAACAATGTGCGCACTGCAGTGTCACTTATAAACACTGGTGAAATAATTGAACTGGAATGAGACTACGATATCCATGGACGTAAATACAAATACATTTTTTAGATTGGTCGGTAAAATTTTAGAAAACGAAACAAGACAGGTTAACTAGAAACGGTGCTCGTGTACTTGCTAGGGATGGCAATTAAGAATCTGAGTCCTTTCAACTTTCACGGGGGGTGAGAGCTTAAACCCACCTGTCAGGCATGTTTATGGGGATAGGGATTGTTTTAGTGGTAGAATTAAGGTTATGTTTTCAAATGCCCGTAGCATTTTGAATAAACTTGATGGGCTGCTGGCTGAAATTTCAATTAGTAGACCTGATATAATTGGTATCACTTAGAGTTGGATTTGTAGTAAAATTAGTGATTTAGAGATGCATATTCCAGCTTAATCAATTTTCAGACAAGACGGTTATATACTCTCAATGGTAGAGGAGGTGGTGTTCTATTCTTTGTAAATAACAGTTTTAATTGCATAGAAAGGACTGCTCAGTTTTCTTTCGGTTTTTCGAATTGCCCATGGTGTGAGCTTATTGTTGATTGCAATGTCGGTAGTTCGGTGGTTGTTGGTGTTGTGTATAATATCACTAAATTCCAGTCCTGGGAACAATCAGAAATTGCTTGACTGCTTAAGGAAAGTTGCTTCTAGCACAGTTTAGTATGGACGGCCGTTTGGGCAAAATTATTTTAAAATAGTAAGAAATATAATTATAAGAATGAAATAAACAAAAAAGAAACCAATACAAAAAAAAGTATGTTATAAGAAAAATATGAATTGAATATGAAATAAATAAAAAGAATTCAATACAAAAAAATTAAGAAAAATATTAATAAAAACAAAAATGAAATGATTGAAAAGGAAACCAATAAACAAAGGATTTAAAAAAAAAAATTGGAAAATTGAATATGCAATAAATAAAAAAATAATAGATACAAAAGATAATAAATATAGAAAAAAAAAAATATATCTCAAACAGATATAACTACTTATATATAAACATTAATATATCTGATAAAAATGCTTCTATAAGCAGTTTATCTTTAAATTTATCTTTAAATCAATATGCCTGTAAATCAATTTATCTTTAAACAGAAATGTAAGTATTATATATACGAACAGAATTATAAGTACAACAAATTATATACGTACAAAAAAAAAAATACATTTAAGAAAAAAACTTTTTTTTCTTCAAAAGCTTCCTTGCCATACTTCTAGACCTAGCTTTTGCTTGAAAAGCCGTGAACAACTGTCAAGTATCCAATTCCGGTCGAATTTGTGCCAAATTTAAAGATTTGTAGCCTTTTTGAGACCAAAATTTTGAAAAAACCGTAAGTTCTGGTCGCAATACACCTACCGCACGCGAAATGTATTTTAAGGAAAGTCAAGCCATGTACTTTCTCTCTAATCACATGTAAGTTATTATCAAGCATTTCATTTCTAGTTGGACACTTTGGTCTAGTGGCAAATCTTAGTGCACAGCACGCCATGGCCAGAGTTCGATCTTGCACTGGACCACGTGGTTTTCCTTTTTTCGCTAGTAATTACACAGTGATTATTATCATTATTATTTTCATTGTTTTTGCATGTTTTGCTTTGAGAAAAAAATTAGACTGGTATTAATGGAAAGGAAATCTCACTAACAATCTAAATATGTAAAAAAAATCCTCATTTTCCATTATTCACAAGAAAAATACAAGCTCAAAAAAACTGGCCTAAT
Source organism: Chiridota heheva (assembly GCA_020152595.1). Taxonomy (NCBI): domain Eukaryota; kingdom Metazoa; phylum Echinodermata; class Holothuroidea; order Apodida; family Chiridotidae; genus Chiridota; species Chiridota heheva. Next base: position 996,587 of record JAIGNY010004553.1, on the reverse strand, counting down.
TTGGCCTAAAATTTGCATATTTTTGTCGATAATTTCTGTAATTTGACTTTTTCATTGAAAAGTTTATTGTCTTAACATTCATAGAAACTAAACTTATAGTGGTAGAAAACGAAAGGAAAGTTGTGAAAATTAATCTTGAAAACAAAACTTCGATAAAAAAAACTGTTCACGTTTTGAACCCCTGGTCTTAACAACTCCCTGGTTTAAGTTAGCTTCACGCTGAGCATAGCATTACATTGCACAAAAATAACGCATTCGAGCGCTAGTGTCAGTATATTGTATATTGTATATCAATGTTGCTGCTCAGAGGCGGGGTTAGATGTTTGAATCTGTGGGGTGGGGTAGCACAGGATCTGAGAAGCACTTTTCAATTGTCGTATTTTTAAAGCACGTAGCCACCAATGTAACTTTATGGGGTCAACCTCCCCCCCCCCTACTCCCCCCCCCCCTACCACCCCTTCACCCCCACACACACCGGAAGAAACTTATTAGTTCGTAAATTGACCCATTTTTCAGTTTTCCCTTCTTATTTTTATTTACAGCTTTAAAAATTTAAGATAACTTTTGGTCCAAAATTCGGTAAAATGGAACATTTTTATACCAAAATCTGAACAAATTGATCAGTTTATAGATCATACTGTCATAAGCAGATAAGTCTTGAAATCGCAAGGATTTAGACTTATAGATCATGATTAGCCCAAATTGATTATATTGGTCATGAATTGGAATGTATTAAAATGTGTAAATTAATGTGAAAAGCAAATAAGAGGTCCTTATAATTATTCAGGAGGCCCCATAATAAGGCGCGAATTTGTGGTATTTGCTTGATGTTGGTGTTACTTTCTTCAATCTTCAAATAAAAAGATCAATTATAATAAGAGACTTCAATATATTTCAAATGACACTTTTCATATCTGTAAAAAGGCACCTTTTAATCTTCACAAAGAAGATGGGGGAAGGGCACGTCATTTGATGTCATGACATTGGCCCGAGTCCAAATAATAAGTTTTGCCCTGCATTGCCTATTTTCAAAGATGCCACCACTAATGAAATTTGGGGTGGCTCGCACACTCTAGAAGTAGAAAGGCCCTATTTTAAAGAATTATAAACTGGAAAAACTATAAACTGGGAAAACTTGAGGCGAAGGCTTTTTAAGTTTGAAAAAGTCCAACATCTGAACTTGTTGGGGCCCAACTTTGTCGTTAGGGAATATTTAGAATAGTGTATGCGCGCCAAAGATGTTGGGGTCGAACTTTGCCGTTAGGGAATATTAAGAATAATGTATGCGCGCGAAGCGTGCGAAATTTCACAAGTTTAGTCTTTTTAGGGCAATATTTGTGTTACTTTAATGATAAAATCAGATATACAGTCTTTGAAGAAAAAGTTTTTCATTGTTTGAAATTGCAGGTTCATTTTCTATCAAATGTACGTACAGAGTTCCCTCTTTGGAAAGGCAAATTTTACTTTTGAAAAAGGGCACTTTTTCTCTTTAAAAAAGGCACTTTTCCTCTCTGAAAGGGCCACTTTTCAAACTTTTGAGAAAAGTGGGGGGTACGTGCCCCTGTGCCCCTGGATCCGCCGCCAATGTTGCTGCTAATCGGAAAAATCTGCAATTTTCAGGAAATGTTGCCAAATTGTACCAAATTTCCCTTCAATGTCATCAACTTTTTTCTTAAAATTTCTCAATTGACCTCCCAACCGGGAAAAAAGCATACAACCGAGGAGAAATCCGCTGAGGTAACAGTTTTCCCCTGAACATTTTCGGGCAATTTTCTTTAATGTTCGGTAATTTTCCTTCATTTTGGGGAATTAATTTGTCAATTTTCGGGAGTTTTTCTTCATTTTCAGGATATTTTACAATTTTCGGAAATTTTTCTTCAATTCTTTAAAAATTTCCAACAGTTTGTCCTTCATTTTTACCAATTATTTGTATTTTTATGTTAAATGATATATGCATGCCGCAGCCGGGACGGTGAAATCTTCTCAGGGAGGCAGTGTGTTTTTTTGTTTTGTTTTTCTCAATTAAGATATATATTACTTTGAGATCGTCGGTAAATCTTATATTTGACAAATTAGACGAAGATATCAAAGTTGTACCAAGGAGCTGTGTCCCTACTCAGACTACGTACAAATTGATGCAGAATATTTTATTTTTTTAACATCTTCCACATTGTACCTCAGCCCTGTTTATATATAATAACATGGAGAATCATGTCATGGTGGTTTTCATCTTGTCAACAGACTCAACAAACCTGAAAGTATTCACCATCACAGTATTATACAACCATCACCATTAAAGAACAAATACTAGTGTATAAAACATGTAAAAGTTAACAAAATACACGGATTAGGTGCACAATAGCCAGGATATAGCAATTGAACTTCTAGGTCGAAGAGCGTCCGTTGTTATGGTGATTAATCGATTGTCTGTGTTCCCATCTTGTTTACCCCATGGCTCGATCTCTGAGTAGGACGGCCCGTGTCATGCATATAGGATTCTCTTCTTCAAAGTATATTGTACTACTATATCACAATCAAGTTTTATTGGATTCAAGTAAATATTTCCAAATATGCCACCAAAGCTTACACCAGCAGCAACGGAAATAAATATTACATCAGACACATCGAATTCGAAGTCTAAAAAAACAAAACAAAGTCTAGGGAATGTCAGGAAACCCAAATCAGCATCGTCCAGAAGTCACAGTCGTGCGGGATCGGCTCATGGCGAAAAGAGGGACAGAATTAGTGTGATCACACGGAAAACCCCTCGACTGGTAATATGCCATATTTATTATTCTATTTTATTTCATTTTTTCGGAAGGGAGGGGGGGGGGGAGGGAGGGATAGGCTATTGATTTTGTTGTAGTCTTGTTGAATTGGGAATATCATTTCATCCGTGGTCCAATTTGGATCTAATGAATAAATATGTATTTTTATATATTATTTTGGAGGGGTGTGGGTTAATGGGCTCGCTGTACCTTTTAAATATGTTGTAATTATTTTATATGTTTTTCGGGTGGGACAGGGTCTTTTTTAACACACTAGCTGGGCCGTCTCCTCCCTCCCCCTCTTACCCCTCAGCAAAGTAGCCCCCAGTTGAGCATTCCCCTCACTTAGCAAATTCGTCCCCAAGTTGAGCATTTTGCCCCCTCCCCCTACACTCAGCAAAGTGTCTCCCAGTTTAGCATCCTCCCAGCCCCAGTTTGATCCCTTTTGGTCCTTAATCTGCTAATATATGTAACTAAACAATTTTTAGCTGCTTATTTTATTAAAAAGGAAAGAAATTTCCCGAAAACCGTCCTGATTTCAAAGAAAATTGTCCGGAAATTAAAGAAATTGGACAACAAATTCCCAAATATGGACAAAATTTCCAGAAAATGAGCAAATTTTCTGATAATTACAGGAAATTATCCCGGAAATCGAAAAGAACCACCCGAAAATGAAAGACAACTTCGGAGGGGGAGGGAGATTTTGCGTTTTTCTCTCCTCTCCTACCACTAAGAAATTCTTGAAAAAGGCACGGTGTGGGGGCGGGGGGAAGTCGTGCGATCCTTTTGTTTCCTTTGCGGCACCCATGAATTACTATATACGTGTCGTGATTTTGCTTGAACGTGAATTGAGTTTTAACGAAAAGTAAGAGCCTTATCTGGACTTCCTGAAAAGTGGCGGTCATATCTGATTATAATGATTTTTCGTTTTCTACAGTTTTTTGTGAAACGAAAACGTTGGTAATTAAGAAAATTTATTTTTACTAACTTATTTGTATCTCACTCTGATATCTTCTTTTTTCATCGCAATGCAAGTTTTTTCTCATTGTTTGATTTTACTCTTTTTTAGATCAGAAAGGGGTTGTCAGAAGAGTATGAGAAACCTGTGTCTGGCCGGGATGGATGGTGGAGGAAGGATATACGGGTAAGTTAATCACATGCACGCAATATGCATATGTCTATGCCTATCAAGCTGTTTAGTGAACTTGTCGTGGGCCCGGATATCGGACATCCACACTTGGTTTTATTACACCCATGTAGGCCTGGACCGTTTGGCCCAGCAGTCAATTCATTTGGCCAACTGCAGGTAGCACTAGTCA